>JAQMCX010017235.1:0-18341 GCA_029814765.1 Acanthurus leucopareius | reverse complement strand
TTTCTGTTCACGCCGGGGAGAAACTCGGCAGTCACGTGACCTAATGTATGCCCGCAGAAAAGAATAGGCAAATGAAACGTACCGGTGTCACGATTTCAAGGCCGTTATTGTAAGGTGACTACGTTTTGCGCTGTGGACAAACGTAGGTATTACACGATTTGGAGTGAGACTGGGTTGTCCTGGTTGTCCTGGTTGTCCTGGTTAAAAAGTTTTGTGACGTCTAGTTTTTAATATCTTAAATGCAATTAAAAAGTAAGTCGATTGGCCCAGTGTTATCAGGAGACATGGCCACACAGAGCTGTTTATCATCAGCATAGTTATTGAAAGAGATGCCTTGACTCCTGATGACACTGCCTAGAGGTAGCATGTGCAAATTCAAAAGTAGTGGCCCTAAAATTGTTCCATGTGATACCCAACAGGTAACCTCATAGTGTTTGGAGTAGTGATCATCAGTGCTTACAAAAAAAATTTTCTTTCACACAGATACGAGGCAAACTAGTTTAAAACATTTCTAGAACCGCCAACACACTTTCTCAATCTATCTAAAAAATTAAGAATCTACACAATCAAAAGCAACACTAAGGTCAAGTAGCACCAGAACTGAAGGTTTATTTTTGTCAAGGTTTGTTCTGATATCACTCACTATATCTTTAACTAAAGCAGTTTTAAGATCAATTGAGACACCAAGCTGTAGCCAATAGTTTGCTGTGGCAAGTATGTCTTCAAGTTCTAAGTTAACAAAAGTTTTAAAAAGCGAGGATGGGAGCGGATCAAGCACGCATGTAGAGGCTTTCATTTTGTTACCACTCTCCTCAATGTGTTGGCATCAACCAGGTCAAAATGGCCAAGCTCAACGTCACTTTTCACACAAGTCAAAGGTAAAAGTAAGAGTGCAGAATGCTGTTTTTGCTGGTTTTGCTGGCAGATACCAGACCTAATGGTGAGTATTTTATCCCTGAAGTATCCAGCAAACTCCTCACATTTAGAGCCTGGATGCTTTTTACTGTAATTTGTCATGGAATTTAAAAGAGAGTCTATTGTACTAAAAAGCAGCCTGGGATTGTGAATATTTGTGCTTATAAAATTTGAAAAACATGCTTGCTGTGATTTTCATAATGCTGTGTAGTAATTTTTTAGTTTCTCAGTATGCCGTGATCAATTACTAGTCTTTTCTTTTGCCATCTGCATTCAGCCTTTCTGCATTTACTTTTAGTTCCTTTGTGGAATTATTTTTCCATGGGACAACACTTAAAAAAATCTTTATTTCAGACTTGGCATTGCACAGCATATAGACAGAAATGGCTGAATCTCCTCTGCAGTCCTCAGTTTTTTTTTTCAACATTTAGAGCTAGGTACAATGTGGGAGAGGTAAAATGTGTACATAAAATAAGTCAAAAATATCAGAAAAAAACTTAAGAAGAGTAAGTGTTAAAAGTAAAAATTGAAGAAAAGAAAAAATAAATAAAATATATAAATAAAATTAAATAAATGAATAAAAACTATAAATAGATAAATAAATAAATAAATAAATAAATACAGTAAGCTAAGAAAAGACAGCATCACAAAGTCCTTGGTTGGTCACCCCAACAAAATCTGTCTGCCGAGGTCATACATATTTAACCCACTCGGCCCAGAGTTTGACAAAAGTATCTTTCTGTGGCCTTTCCATCACATAAATATCATTATCAATATCAATTCATTCCTGTATAATGCGGGGCTCAGGAAGCAACCAGCGCCTAGTAATAGCATACTGGTCAGGCAGAGACCAGTATGCCAAACAGGTATTTATTGGTGCATCTTATCTGAAAATCTACATTTCCTGCAGTGGTAAATCTATATTAAAAATGTAATTCACCGTTTTAGAAAACTCTAAACAGAGGAGTTTTTATTATTGAACATTCCCAGAAAATGTACTGGTGGTAGGCACCCTGAAAACCATATTGCTTCCAACAATTAGTATCTCCTTCAACAAAATGTGCTCTCTGCTTTGGTGTGACAATAAATATTTGAATAAAACAACCAGCATTTCAAACCAAATTCCTGCCACACTTGAGAATTTGTGCATTATATAAATTTCCCATATCTGACCAGCTTTCATCAGATATTGAAAGATTACCCTCTTTCTCCCATGTCTGTTTCACATATTATGTTGTGTGTAATTTCTTTTTCACAAGATCCTTATAGAGTTTAAAAATAACAACCTCAGTATTGGATCCTCAAGGTCCGTTTTATTTCTTATATTATGATCAATATAATTGTATATCTGAAGATACCTGTAAAAATCTGATTTTTCAAGAAAGTATTTTCTCTTTAAAGTATTTGAAGTCTTTAAGTTTACTTTTTTCTGTTTCTGTTTTTCTGAGAAAAATGTTGTTATTCCTTTTGTGATCCATGACTTTAATCTAAAATCCTTTTTGTTAGGATTGAAATCAGGATCACAGGCACACCATTGAATTATTTGTATTTATTAACTAGTTTATATTCTTCTCTTATTGTCTTTCAGATTTTTTAAGTGAGCCTTGTTCAAGCAATTTTTCACAGTATCTAAAAATTCTCTCGGATTTTTGTGAGCCAATACTGCATGTAGTGGGGGATTATTCATATTGGAGAATTCAATGTCTTTCCATCTTGCTTGAAATACTTAAGTGCAAATATTTATTAATTTAATCTGGGTTGCTTAAAAGTAATCTTTGAAATGAAGATGGGGCATCCCTGCTTCTTCCTTTTGGAGTTGTAGGGTTTGAAGTCGGACCCTAGGTTATTTTCTTTGCCAAATAAATCTTGAAATTACTTTATTGAGTTCTGAGAGGTTTTTTTGGATGGTGGGGGGATGGTGGATGGTGGGGATGGTGCCAGCAGTGACTGAAATAAGATTATGTGGCAAAATGTTCAAGCTGAGAAAAGAAATGGAGTTCCATCAGTGTATATCTTCTTTAATTTTTGTCTGGAGGGGGCAATGATTTATCTCAGCAAGTGTATGGATTGCTTTTGGCAAATGTATTAAAAATATTTCACTGGGTTCTGATCCCATTTTAGGCAGAATTTCTCTCTGATGCGTTTGGGGGCTTGTAATTAAAAGACATGATATGTGTTTCTGTATGTTTAGTTTGTATCATGCATATTGCCTAAATTTCTCTGTAAGATTCATCATGTCAGAAAATGAGATAGAGGGTTGATTTAAATAGACCAAGCATATATACATACATATACACATGTATATATGTACATAGACATATACATATATATACACATCAGCAGATAAAGCCACCTTGTGGTCTTCCCCATTTATGCAAATTCCTTTAATGCTTCCTGTCCGTCTTATTAATGGTGTGACAGGCTCTATGTGGAGAGCAAAAAGCAGTGGTGATAGTGGACACCCCTGTCATGTTCCTCTAATATGAGGAGCAATGATAGGAGTCTGAAAGATAACCATTTATTTAAATAGGAGCTAATGGTTTACTACAAAGTGTTTGGATGGTCTTAACAAATTTTTCATGCATGCAAAATCATTTAAGTGCATTAAATAAGAAAGGTCAGCTCACTGAGTCAAAAGCTTTCTCAGTGTCTAGACTTAAATGGAGAGCCTCAGTTCTGTTCTGTTGAATATAATTTGTTATGTGAAGTGACTGCCTGATATTATCATGAGTTTGTCTTCTCAGAACAAACCCTGTTTGGTCATTATTATGAGTTCTGGGAGAATAGGTTCCTTTATTTTGGCAAAAATGGTTGCAAATCATTTGCAATCAACATTGAGAACTGAAATTGGCCAGTATGGTCTGCATTTCAAATTTTCTCTACCCTCTTTGGGTATAATTGAAATCACTGCTAGAAATCACTAGAGTCATATTACAGGCTTTAAGCAGGACTGGCGTTAATTCATAGCGAAATTGTTTGTACCACTCTGATGGTAGGCCATCTGGCCTGGATGGGACAACACTTTTTGAAGTTATTTTCTTGGTTTTAGATGGAGCAACTGCATCAATCAGTGTTGTCATTTATAAGTTAAAATATCTTATTGAATCATTATTGGATATGTGAGGACTGTTTTATTACAGTTTGCAATAAGTGTCGTGAGAGTTGTGGCTTTTTCATGGGTAATATTTCATTTTTTAACTGTGCATTCAGTGGTACTTTGTAGGGAATGATTAGTACTGTTAAAAATACACAGTAATGGTAGGACAGAGTGACATCAGTAATAGATGATATGTTGATGTTGATGATATGACTAGATCTACAGTGTGTCCATGTATGTGATTTGGTGAGCTAACATCTTTAAAATCCATAAAGTCAAACCATTTTAAAAACTCTTTGGCTCTCGTATCTGCCAGATAATCAACATGGATGTCAAAGTCACCAATTAAAATACATGCATCATAATTTGTACAAATGACTGATAGTAATTCTGAAAAAACTGTTAAAATGGAGGGAAATGATAATTTAGGTGCTCTGCATACAGTCACTTCAAGGAAACAAGACTGAGAGTTTTAAAAAGTTGCATTATATTCAAATGCATTGACAGTGCCTAGGTTCACATCCCTTCCTTTTTTCCCTGCACACAAAGGCTGTTCCACCACCCTTCTTTCCCCCTCTTAATGAAAAGGAAAAAGCAGTTCAGTGGACAAGTTTCTACCAGTGTTGCAGGAACATCTCTACTCAGCCAGGTCTTAGTTAGAAGGAGACCATCTAGATTAAAAGAACAAATGTAGCTTGGTAGATAAGTTTATACCAGTGTGACAGGAGTATCTACACCCAGCAAGGTCTCAGTCATAAAGAGACAGTCTAGATTAAAATAATTAATAAGGTCATTTATGTAAAATGATTTATTTGTTAATGCCCTAATATTAAACAGTGCCATGTTGATTTCTGTGCATGCTGAAGTTGAAAGAGAATTCCTGTTTATGTGAACTGGGATCAAGTTGTTCGGGTTTGGTCCTTTTTAACTCTTTTCGCAGTATTGTATCTTACTGAGCTGATGGGCTTAATTAAGTCAACAAGGGTAGGTGATATTACAGGTAGTCATAGTGTGATGAACATTATTATGCAGACCATCAGAAGAATGCAGGGCACCCCCAGAATAGACCAAAGTTCTCAATAAAAGTGAACTCAAAATGGTTACATGCAGTTTTAAGCCATGAATTAAGGTTAAAAAGCGAACTAAATTTCCTAATGCCTCTTTTGTAAGTCAGTAGAGATCTAGAGATTGCAGTGTTTTTTTCAGTTGCTTTAAGGGAGTTGAAAACTGTTTTAAAGTGTTCCTTTCAAGTCCCAGACACACATCAGGTTGTGTTGTTGCTGCCAATGTGTGCCATCACAGTGCTCATGTTGGCATGCTTGAAAATGGTGGTAATGTACAGAACACAGGCTCTGAGAAATCAGTGGACGGCTGTGGCAGTGTCATAGGTGAGGAGTGTGAGCCCCTGGACGACTGAGTCCCCAATTACCACGGTAAAAGCAAGCAATGATGGGGGCTGGGTTCAGCAGAGGGATGTTGGTTGGGGAATGAATCCAGACACAGTACTATGAAGTGGTTATTCAGCCTCAGCTCTGGATCAGAGAGGTCTGAGGATTTCTCTCCGTCTACTCCTCTCTGTTTTTCACTGGTCTCCACTCATTTTTCCCTGGGCATTGTGCAGAGCAGGAGTTCACTAAGCATCCCACAGCTTGAGCCACCGTGTTGGTGGTCAGTGGAGGAAAGTGCTCCTCAGCCAGTGCCTCCATAGCTGGGTCCTGAACCAGGAGAGTTCTGGCAAAAAGGGCTGACTGTATTCTGATACCAGCAGAGCCAATTATAATCGTGGAGTTGAAAGTTTTTTTTAATTTTCTACGTCTTTTTCAGATCAGTGTTTAGCTCTTGATAGAGTTTTATGTGCAAATCAATCAGTTTCTCCTGCAGTTCTTTGATACTGTTACATTTGTCACAAATAAAGTTCTTTGTAAAATCCTTCATGTCAACCATCGAAAACATGTCACAGAGTTTACATCCCTGGGTCCATTTACTCTGAGTTGTAGCTTAATTCTCCATTTCACAGAGTCCAGATGACTACAATATGAAGTAAGATAAAAACTGTCTTTTTTGAGATGGAACTTTGACAGACCGAGGAAACAGAAGACTAAGGGAAACTTTCCCATGCTTTCATCGGTGGACGTGTTGCACTGATGCTTAAAAAAATTTAAGATGCGTCAGATAATAAGGGTCCAGGATGGTTAAAACAGCTAAAAACCAGTATGAGAGAAAACTTGGAAAGTCAGTGAAATTTAATTTAAAACCATGAATTGGACAGAGATCTGGCAAGTGGCTGTAGAAGCAGGCACGTGTATTTGCACCAATGGGATGTGTCAACAGGATGTGAATGCAGTAGCTCTGAAGGTCAAGTCAAGTCAAATTTTATTATAGCACCAAATCAGAATAAAAGGTGTCTCAGAAAAGCAGTCTGCAGTTTTAGATTGTTCCCACACTCCACAAAGAAACAACCACATCACTGTTAAAATCATTTCTACAATCTCTGCTGTAAATTCAGGTTCTTTACAAATAAGTCCTTTATCTGCCAGGATTTTATCACGACTAACAACTTGACTTTTTTATTATCACAGTCTTGATTAATTACTGATGAATGTGCCCCCCTCAATATATCATCCCCCTCTAATTATTTATTTTTCCAGCAGCCTAAATGACAGGTAGAGGGGTGGGCTTGCTGTAAAAGACAAAAATGATTTTAGCTGCTCTCCAGTCTTGCTTGGCTGCTTTATCATGTTTTAGAGTCTTGGCTTTATTGTGAGAATAACTTGCCCTTTTTAGGTCTCAATCTGTAGACACCTGAAGCTGAAGGTTTTATTTTTTAAGTACAGTTGGAAGATGGTGACACGCACTCTCTGACTAGGTGCATTATGTTGTTTGTGCAGTATGTTTTAGTATGTGGCATCATGCCAAACTTGCTTATCACCACACTGAACCCCTGGACACTGGATTTTGATGTCAGGTCACAGTAACAAACAACTACCAGCAGACCCACAACATCTCACTGGATATAGTGAGACCACTGGAGTCTCTGTGGATCGTGACCAGACCCAGCAAGTGGCACAGGTGGTGCAGGAAGTGCGAGCAGAAGCGTGGTTGCTGAGAGGGCCTACTAGCCAAGTTAAGGAAACAGCCACTAAAACCCCTCAAAACCCAGCATCTCCCTGACCAGCACTAGATCCATCTGCTAACTAATCTGCTAACTGCTATGTACTTAATTGCTATGTGCCGATCATCTGACCTGGCTACATCAATCTACCCCAGATGCTACATTACAGCTAGTGGGCCACACCATCCATTACCGAGATATAAACAGAGACTGCTGTAAGAACAGAGGAGGGGGACTGTGTGTACATGCCTGCAATGACTGGTGCACTAACAGCAAAATCACAGACACACATTGCTTCTCTCACATAGGAGCAATAACGGTTGTTTGTAGACCCCTCTATCTGCCCAGAGAGCTGACAGTGGTAATCATTGCTCCTGTTTATATTCCACCAGATGTTAATGTTGGCATAGCCCTGCACTGTAAAGGAGTACAGATCATTGCTGGGGATCTTTAAATCAAGCATGCCTTTAGACTGTACCTCCCAAATTTGTACAGTATGTACAGTGCTTCACCAGAGGGATTAACACATTAGACTATGTCTATTCCAATCTGAAAATTGCTTACAGAGCAGTCCCTCTCCCACATCTAGGTCTGTCTCACCATCTGTCACTGCTGTTCATTCCAGCATAAATTCCCCTCACAAGAAGAATCAAGCCAGTCTGTTAAAACTTGGTGAGAGGGTGCTCTCTTCTAGCTGCAGGACTGCTTTGCTCTTGCTGAATGGAGTATCCTTGACCAACAGGACTTACAGGGCTTCACTGACACTGTAATGTCTTACATCAAGTTTTGCATTGATAACAGCACAATTGAAAAGCAAATCCATGTTTATCCAAACAGGAAGCCCTGGATGTCAAGTGAAGTTTGGTTGCCCCTTAGAGCCCGTAACTCTGCCCTTAAGACAGGTGACAAAGCCCTGTACAGCTCAACAAGAGCTGACTTGAGGAGAGGCACTGAAAAAAAGCCAAGGCGGCCTAGAAACAGAAGATGGAGGAACATCTTTCAAACCACAACCCACATCAAGTGTGTCAGGGATTTAAACACCTTACCAAATACAAGGATGTGGAAGGATGCTCTTCGCTTGGCCTTCAAAACCATCATCCCCAACTTCCTTGTGAGAAAGCTTGCTCCCCTGGACTTCTGCCCCACCATATGTGTCTGGATTAAGGACTTTCTCATAAACTGCCCATAGCTTGTGGAAACAACTTGTTCCTCAACACCCAAAAAGCCCAAGGAAACATCATGGACTTCAGGAGGCACGAGGCTGAAGCTGCTCATCTATGCATTAACAGTAACTGTGTGGAGAGGGTTATCATCTTTTAATTCCTGGGGACTCACATCTCAGTCGACCTCATCTGGTCAGACAACACAACAATGGTGGTGAGGAAGGTCCAGTATTGACTCCACCTTCCAAGAGTACTGAGAAAGAAAAGACTAAAGGAGAAGCCATTGGTGACCCTCTTTCTTTCCACCATCAAGAGCATGCTGGCATATTCCATTACTGTGTGGTATGCTGGCTATGCTGGCTAACAAGAAAAGGTGCAGAGTAACAAGGTCAGCTGTCCTTTGCCCTCCCTGTATGACATTGCCAGCTCTCAATGCCTCTCCAGAACAAGGAGGATCATCCATGACACCATCTTCTTCGGCTGTTGCTCTATGGTAAGAGGTGCATGAGTGTGAAAAGCAAAACAAACACACAAAGAACAGTTTTTATTGGTGGGCTGTCAGGACACATAACATCTACAGCAGACATTAACCGTCATCTGATTTTATACTTTGTCACAAACCACGTTAAAATATGTGACAAAAGAGGGAGACCACACTTTGTCCGGACCAGTTACAGTTTTAAATGAGGAAAAGGAAGAATAATTAGGGTTAGGTTATGACCATCAGTCAGTCAGTATATCTGCAATGTCTGTGTGAGGGGATGAATGTGGGAGACTGTGTGAGTGGGTGCAAATGCGAAACAAAACCAACAAACGACTGTCAGAATGGCCAAGAGGAGAGAGACTGAAGAAAGCCTGCTGGGCCTATTCAAAGCCTGAGCCCAGCCTACCCAGGTGTGCTGCATTGCTGTGACACTCCAGCCAACGTTTACCTGCAACAAAGAAGACAACAGCGAGCACCAGCAGTAGACAAACCATTCAAGACCTACCCACAGGCCATAACAGCTTTTATATTGTGTGCAGTTTTTAACTTATCATGTGCAATAACTACTACCTCAACATCCAAGTGTGCAAAAAAAACCCCAAATATGCAATAGACTGACTTATTATTGTTTATATTTATTATGATATCTGTCGTACTTGTCTAGTCTCATGTGTTTTGTTTATTGTCTGTGCTTTTATCCCTAATGCACCCTCAGTTGGCACTCCTAATATTGTTGTAGGCTATCTTATCTTATCTTATCTTATCTTATCTTATCATGTCTTGTCTTAATCTTATCATATCTTATGCAGGTATTTTCGGATCTTTTATCAGCCACTTTGATAAAATTTGACAAAGTAATAATTCTTTGACATTTTAATATCCATGTTTGCTGCCTTTCCTTCTCTTTGCTTGCCTCTGATTTATCAAAATTTTGGATTCTTTTAATCTGACCCAACATGTAAAGCACCCCATCACAATGCAGCACATTCCTAGGTTCCACTCCTCTTTCCTGATCCTAAACCCATCACTCTGATTTACTCTCATCCTCCTAATTCACTGCCTACTTCAATCCTCAATCAAGCTTTCGCTACCAGGAGGTTACTTGGCAGTGACAAGGACCTCACTGTTGACAAGCCTGTCAATGCTTTTAACAGCTCCTACACTAATATTTTAGACTCCACAAATCTGTTAGATTTAAAAATAAGAAACCCATCTGTGCCTTGGCTAAACAAGGATTTAAGGAGTTTGAAGAGACAATGCAAGTGGAAAAAGGACAGACTTAGTACCTGTCTTGCTGCCCTCAAAAATTTAATGTGTACCTACAAGCACAACATGAAAAAGGCAAGAAACTAATACTTTTCTGAACTTGACACAAATCAAACTCCCAAAATTCTTTTTTGAAGTAGAAGTAAATGTGTAATTAGTCCCCCACCTAATGTGGTGTGTGTTAAGTGAGTAAAGTGAGTTTTAAGAGGCGGGGCAAGTTTAGGTCCAGCCAGTCCGACCAGAGGACCATGGGAGAGAGGCTGTGATGCCAACAGGCCCCCAAAGCAGTGAACAAACCTGAGCCCCATGGGTGCAGATCCAAGTAGGTCCCCAGGGAAATCCAATGGGCCCCCTCCAAAACCCCGTTTCCCAAAGAAACCACAGTGTTGAAGCCATGCCCACCATCCCAGCAGCCGCCATGACTGACACGGGCCAGCCGTCTGCAGCACACAACCCACAGCCCATGATGCAAACCCAGCAACACCACCACAAGCTGGCATTTACCCCTAGCCCCTTATCCATACTAGGCCATACCAGGGAGATTTTAGTTTTTAACTGCTCCCTGTCTTTGTCTGTCCTGTCTAATCAAAATAAAACACTAAATGTACAAACATTTTCTATGACTGAATGACTATAAATTGGAGGTAATCGCCATTACACCCTCTTGGCCTCAGCACTTGCAGTGTAAAAACTCTTTTGTCTAATGTTGGTGATGTATTTGATCGGAGCAGGCAACTTAAGACAGAGAAAATGTGTTTAATATGGCATCATTTTCATCACTTTTTTTTATTACTCTTTTTAGACTCTTTTGTCTGTCAAAAACATGTTTGCAAAGAAGCCAACAACCTAGGTGTAATTTATTACTCAGAGCTGTCTTTTGATGCCCAGGGCCCCGAACTTCAAAACTTTAATCCAGATCAGAATCCTTTTATAAGGATTAAATTAGGATAATAATACTGTGCCAAGGACCCAGTATTTTAAAATTTCTAATCCAAATCAGAGTTATCCAGATTTTGTAATCTCTCTTTTTGCCATCCCAGATAAAACTGATCCTGTAGATTTTATTCTCGTTTTTTAAAGACTTCCAAGATAGGATAATCATGATCCAGATACCACATGATCAGGATCCCAGAATCTAGATTTGCAGTATCTCGATGAGCCGCCATCTGTTAGTCAAATGTATGTAATACACTTAATGAGAATGAGAAACTAAATCATTTATTACCAAAGTAAATTCACACATATACAAAGAATCTGCTTTGTTGTTGTTTTGATGCATGACAAATGAATCCATGCTGAATTCACTCTTACAGTGGGTTCAGGGAAATTCTGATATTTAGCATCAAACCTATCCTAATCTTCACCTTGGAGCTTTGAAATAGCACAAACTGACATTTGATCTGGATTCTGGGTGGTGCTGGATTACCAAATCCGGATCCATATTTTGTAGGATCAGGATTTTGTAATCCACTCTGATATACCCAATTTTGAGATTAAATTCTATTCAGAGGATTCTGACCTCTGTGGTTTTATTTGTGCTCTTTCTCATAAAAATATAGTCACTCAAGTTGTGCAGTCTCCCTGTCGACCAGAAAATCAGTTTAATTTATTGAACCTAGTTTCAGAAGCGTCTTACTACTGAACGTCTAATGAACAAGACAGAGAGGGTTTTATTTTTTTATGAGATTCAGCTGAAGTCTAGGTAAATAATTAGAAATTTTACCAAAGAGTCCAGTGCCATTTGTTTGTTTATTCTCTTCATGTGGTAAAATCAAGTGAAAGTATGTTAAGATGACAGTACAGTGTTGGTGTTGGAACAGTTGTTTCTACAGATGAAATCCACTTACAGTCAGCAGATACTGATTGACTTTTGCAGTATTTAAAGTTTAACTTACACAGGAGCAGAGAGATCTGACATTTGTACTGGGCAGCAATAAATATTTGTCACAGAGACTTATGGAATCAGATCTTCGGTACCAGCACAACCTCAAAATCAGAATGTAAATGGAGCTACAGTATGGTGACATTTTAGGGTGGTAGGAGCCTAGACAAGAAAAACATACACTTGGGTAGATGGTCGAAGACGGTCAAAAACATCAGGGACTGGCCAAATCATCTGATGTCACAGAGGAATGTAGGCTGTCCAAGGCTCCCATCTCTGTAACAACACACACAAACATTGTATTTTACGGTTTAGAGAACATTACTATAGACTATTTACTATGTGTGAATCAAGAAGTCAGTTCATGTGGTGTAAATTCATCAGAGCTTTTTTACACTTCCGAACCTTCCAATATCTATCAGATTTCTGTGAAATCAATAAGAGCTGAATGTTTCATCTAATTTTGCTTTTGTCCAAGTGATGATAAAAGCCTGTGGATGGCACTATCAGTCTAATATTCTGTTGGATACTTTTTATCCACAAGATTCTGTAAGATTTGTGGTTTTTTTTACATTTTAAATCAAGTTTCTGATTTCAATTTGTTTGTACGGCAACATTAGTGCTGACAGATGTAGTAGCTAGTAGGGCTCTTGAACTGGGCTACTGATTTGCTCTCATTTGCTGTTTTGCACCCTACTTCACCTTTTGCTCATGGGCATGTTATGACAAAAACACACTATTTAGCAGTGGAAAAAGAAGTACAGGAATTTAATTAAGTGCAGCAGACCATAAAACAATCACTGTCAACAGCATTTCCAAGTGACTAAGCCAGATTAGCTGAACTGAACTTCACCACAGGTGGTGCCATTTCACCAGGAAGAGAGCAGGGATCAGAGCTAAGCAAATCCAGCCAGGACCAAAAGCTGTACCTTAACAAGTGAACTGCTGGCCACTGTACTGTCACAAAATAAAATGAATGAAATAAAACTCAGGAAAACTCAGCGATTGGAAATCAGAGACTGTTGTGTCCACAACTTTACAGAGACATGTCTGCCCCCAGGTCTGACAGAACAAGAGACTCCAGATAGAGAGAGGAGACAATTTAAACAATTTCCATTGCTGAAATGTCATGTTACCTGCTCAGAGAATTTGTTTTTCCTCTTTACATTTCTTCAAATACATATTCAAAAAATGCAATTTAGGAATTGAATGAGGTCATCAGCATTCACACAACAAAATAACTGGACTGTATCTTTAATGTTTCTGACAATTTTAATGAAACAGACCTCTGCACTGTTTTACCTAAGATAAAATGACAAAGAAAGAAAAAAAACTTAAACAGCTTTATTTCTTGAGAAATCTTCAGAATCCTCAATTTCTTTGCCAAGTTCTTGCAAACTTTTATGATGGAGTAATGAAAAGCATTTTGGCTGGAAACATCTTAAAGTGGCATGTGATGTGCATGGACCAGGTTAGTAAGTCTTTTCAATGGGTGATTAAAGCCAGGACATCACTGGTTACCATTTACTGAGCATCAGTGCCTTCACTAAGCAAAACCAAAAGGATAATAAAAAAGACAATGCCTACCTAAGCCACAGCCTATTCAGGGTGTTGCTGTTTGGCAAGGGATACAGAAATACCTGCTGAATTTATTTATTTATTAATGTAGTACCGGCATTTATTACCGTAGTTGATATTTTAATGATGCACTGACTGTTTGGCACTTTTTAATTTCGTTGTACTTGTTACAATGACAATAAAGGACTATTCTATTCTGACAACCTGAACTGAAGAGACACCTGGTTATAACATGTAACCAGCTAAACCTCTGTCAAAACCAAACAGGGAGATTTGGCTTCAAAAACTAGCAATCAGTGTCATGATTTGTAGTCTGATCATCACTTGTTTCTCCATTTCACCCTGAATACATCATAATCACTCACTCACTCCCCAACCAATCCTCACTGCAATCAGCCTCAACCACCTGCACCTGTTCACCACGGTATATAGGCCACATATCCTCTGTTCACTGCCAGATTGTGTTTTTTGTTTTTGTTTTTTTTAACAATGCAAGACTTTCCAGCACTTATCTCCGGACTGATCGTCTGTTGCTGACCTTGCCTGTTCCTGACTTCTGCGTCTCGCCAACCCTCTAGTAACATCTTAACCTTTTGTTCAGGGGCACTAGCTCTGTAACATAAGCTAGTGTTATCAGTTTTGTTTGGGCTGTTGGTTACTTGGCCTTGTTGGCACTCCTGGTTAAGCTGGTTAATTCAAGTTGTTGAGTAGACAACAAAGGGTCTGCTTGTTTTATTTTTGTGCGAAGAGGAGTTTTAAGAAGAGGATCTTGATCATTGTTATCTACCCGCTCAACCTTCAATAAACTTGAGGAAGACACCTTTCGGTTCAACTGTTTCTGTCCTTTAATTAACAATAAGAGTCATTAACAATTATAATCCCTGCTCTCTGTGTGTAGCATTTGGGTCCATATTCACCTTGTTTTAAGCAGACATCGTTTCTGACACAGCTAAACATCTAGCAAGAGCCACAACACAGGATACGTAAGCAAGCAACTACTTACCGTTCAACAGCAATAAGTCCAGTTTTGTGCCTGTCTGTAGACATTTCTGTAGCGTAGCTGTTGCTAACAACTACACACCAGTCTAAGAAAACTCCTGCCGGCAGACAGGGAAGAGAGAGGCAACACTGCTGCATAATGTAGCTGTAGCTATGAAGCCTTAATGCTTTCAGTAACCCCTGTAAAACACAGAATTGATGCACAAGACAACAGAGGCAAACCAGAGGGCATTTTTTTCTCCATAAAATATGACCCAGTTTCACCACAATTGCTGTTTTGTGAGATGTAACATTTAAGTTTCAATTTAAAAACTGCAGTTTGTGGCTCAAAGTTACATAGCACAGTAACAGACTACAGGAGGGCTGAGTGGCTGAGGCAAAGAACTCAATTAACCTGTTACACCGCACCCTAACATTAAAATGATTTTGAAACTATTATTTTAAGGTGAAAAAGTTACATAATGTTGCTTTAAACAAGGTTCAACAGAGCATTTACCTTACAAATGATTACCTCTCAGTAATGATATTGGACTAGGTATTCAGTCCCAATTGCCAAAGAGTTGTCTGTTTTTGAGACAACTGGCTGGGTTTTTGCCATTTTTGGTAATTCCCAGTGTCCACTGTGCATTATGTAAATCAGAGTTCTCAGTATTTGTGCTGACCAACACAGGGAATTTTCAGTCCTCCTGAAGAACAAATCTACTTAGTTGGTCAAATGACAGAACCATTATAATGATATCAGACGTACATGTTCATTACACAACATGATCTTAATCCAAATGTATTATGTTATATTTACTTGCGGCATCTGTGTAAAAAGCTCTATCACTTTACAGGGGTCTGTGAAGTTTTCCTCTCTTCCATCTATGTGAAATGTCCAGCAGGAAAGGCCAGTGTAAAACTTATGGCAAGGTTATGAAATGTCTTCCTCGCAGAGGCATATCTCATCCTTATCCTCAACTACTTCTTCAGTCATTCAAGAAAGAGGACAACTTACAGTCACTACAGATAGGCTAGTTCCTTTCTCTTCTCGGTATCTTTGTCTGGCTGCCGCAGTGCTCTCTCAAAATAACTGTAGAAGTGCATAATAATTAGGCACAATTGTTGCCCCTCGTCTGGTACCAGAGCAAGGGAGCAGTGTATCTGCTGCAACTCTTCCTCCAACAGCTCTACAGAACCCAGTGTTTTGGATATTATGGTTCTAACCAGATCCCTTGGATTGCCATTTTAAGAGTACTCTTTCACACTACATGGTTTAGGTTCAGATATCTGTCATGTTAAACTTGACTCTCTTTTTAACTTTCCTTATCAAGCTACACATTCTCCACTTCAAAGTCCATTGTTGATAGTAGCAACACCTGTCTCTAAATTGGCCTGCAAAGTTTTACAAACATCAGCTCATAGGTCCCTGCAGATTCTACTCACGTCTGCCACTTCACACAAAGTCTTATCCAAAGATGCCTATAGTCCATCAAGACATTAGGCTTGCCCACTTCTGAAGTCTCTGTGGTAATTGCTGGCTTGTTGCTGCTATACTAGCATTACTTGCACCTTGTTCCACCAGTCTTTTTGTGGAGTGTGATGTTGCTGTTTTCTTAGTTTTCTTGTCGAACTTTGTACCAATGATAAAAGGCCTCTTGAAATACCTGCTGCTGAACAAGCAGTAAACAAGCAGTGATCTGCTATTTCAAAGCAACCTACCTGTCCACTTGGACTGCTTGTTTTTTAGCTCCGTAGGAATGTAATGCCACATTCACCTTTGCTCCAGACAGATAACAGTTAAAATTCCCACAGTCATTTAGACATTTTTCCTGTATCTGCTGGTACTGCTCTCCCAATTAGGGGGTCATATCCTCGATTACCACAGGGACCACTGTTGCCTTCACTTTCCACATCTTGTCTAGCTCCTCTTTCAGCCCTTGGTATTTCTAAAAGCAAAAATATATAACTTTCCCACATTAAAATAAAAGCTTCAAAATTATTTGACTGGGCTCTATCCCTCAGCTACTTTGCCAGCCTGTAGCTTGTTACTGTGCCATATAACTTTGAACCACGGGCCACGTTTTCGAAACCAAATCTTTACAATGCACATTACTATGTCCCACAAAACAATAATTTTGGTGAAACCGGGTCATATTTTATGGAGAAAAATGCTCTCTGGTTTTCCCTCTGATGTATTACGACTGCTGTGCCTAAATTCTGTGATTCTTGGAGGTTCCTAAAAAGCATCAAGGCTTCATAGCTGCAGAATTCACTGGTTTGCAGGCAAAATTTAACTCCACACCAAAAGCAACCAAAGCCACCAAAGCCATCACTCTTGCCACTTATTCTGCAATAATCAACTGCATCATTGCAATAAAACCCTGGCTTCAACTAACCTCAAACTAAACTGTGACAAATCAGAAGACATCATTGTTCTCCAATCACTCATCAGATCCACCCACAACTTCTCCCTTTACATCAACAGCTTCACTGTGCTCACTTACCCCTCACGTCCATTACCTTGGTTTCATCCTGGACCAAACCCTCTCCTCAAACAACATATCAAACACGTCACCATCACAGCCTATCTCATCTCCGTCCATCCCTCTCCTTTTTAAGTGCAGAGGCTTACATCAATGCATTCATCACTTCCAATGGCCATACCAGACAACTGCAATAGTTTACTCTTTGTCATCCAGTATGTCATCCAAAACACTCAAGAAACCACAATATATTCAAAATCCTGCTGTTCGTTTTCCTACCCACTGCTGTTCCGGTGGCCACATCTCCTCCATCCTTCATAACCTCTGCTGGCTCCATATACCTCAGTGTATCCACCTCAAACTTCTTAAAATTACCGTCTTACCATTACATCACCACAAATGGAGAAGCTGTAGCTCAGAAGATAGGTTGTGAATATATCAGGAGGTTGATGGATTCGATCCCCGGCTTCTCCAGTCTTTAAGTGTCCTTGGGCAAGTTACTGCATCCTAAAGTATTACTGATGGCAGTTCCATAAATGTGTCAATGTGTTTGTATGGGTTTCTGATGAGCAGATTGGCACTTTGTGGAGTAGCTGCCTGGCATTAGTATGTGAATGTGTATGAATGGGAGAATACCAACTTATGTTATAAAGCACATTAAGTAGTTGAAGGATTGAAAAGCGCTATATAAATACAGTCAATTTACCATTTTACAAAGCCCTTCTCAACCTGGCTTCCTACTACCTGTCTGAGCTCCTCTGCTGGCACACTCCCACCTGCACTCTCAGGTCTGTTGATGCCAACCTCCTTACCATGACTAATCACCACACCTTGGAGGGCAGGGCCTTCCCCATTGCAACTCCTACCCTCTGGAATTCACTCCCAAAAGAAATTAGAGACTCCCCTTCACTTTCAGCCTTCAAAAATCCTTTAAAACTGCCCACAACCAGTAAACAAACTGTGGTCTCTTTTACCGCTTTTCTCCTTTGTTTCCCTTCTTATGGATTATTTTAACTTTGTGTTGTTTTCTTTGCTATCTTGTTGTTCTTTGCGAATCATCTTTGAGAATCCAGAAAAGCACTACATAAGCCTTTTGCAAAATTATTTATTGTTATTATGACCATTGAAGACCTACTCAAAGATACAGTCACTTCACCAATCAACAGAAACACCTAAATAACACTGGATATCACATTCATTCAAAATTGCTAGGTCAGCCCTGTTATGCTGGTGTTAGGATGAAGTATGATGAATAGGTCCTCTTCCTTTCCTTCTTTTCTTTCCTGTTTTGTAAATTTTTTCAAACTGGTTTTCATGTGGGTATTACAAGGGGTTAAGCTGTGGTGAAGCATCATTGTGTTGTCCGGCAGTCTTGAATGC
>JAQMCX010017234.1:0-18349 GCA_029814765.1 Acanthurus leucopareius | reverse complement strand
ATGCAGGCTCTAAGTAGCTTTTAACAAAGCACAAAAATTCTAAGACCAAATTAAAAACTGGTAGCTATTAACTTAACCATACTGACCAATGAGCAGTGATAACTAACACGTCTTTGTAGATTATTTTTTTACTAACTGGTTTGTTTTGTTTATCAGAGTTTTATGGATCAAAACAGGCCGATCAGAACGTTAAAGATGAACTGAAAGATCTGCGATGGCCTGAAGGATCAAAGTCTCTTTCTGCATTTTGTCCCTTTGAACGACATGTTATTTGATCCACAGTTGATATAAAAGATTTCAGTGAAACTTCAGTAAAGAAAACAGATTTGGGTTCGACTGCAGATGCAGATCAGAGCAGTGAACAGAAGCTGCAGACAACAGGACCACAAAATAATTATCTTTTAGCTAATAAAAGTCCTGATTTTCTTCAGACATAAAAATGCAGAAGTTATTATCAAATCAGATCATTCAGACTTTAGATTTCAGAATCAATAATCCAGCTTGAAACAACTGAAACCAAACTGGTGTTTACATGTTGTTTCTGGTCTGTGACATGAGAGAAAATCCTCCAGTACGAACGACACTGATGCAACCAGACGGCAGCGTTCATGAGAGCGTGTGTGCCACTGTCAGACTCAGATCACAGCCCTGTTTGTCTTCAGCAGAAACACACACACACACACACAAACACACACACACACTGTGCACACACACTGCACATGTCGCCTGATCTTCATGGATGAAACTTATGCAACAAGTTCATGTGGGAAAAAACACACAGTTTGTTGTTTCTCCAGTGTGGTTTGGCAGAGTTTCTCTGCAGGATTTATGTAGTTATTTATATACTGTTGGTTCATCCATTTCTCCTGGTTTTAAGCACACACACACACACACATGCACACACTCATGCACACACACATGCACACACACATGCACACACACACACACACAGAGGGAGCGTCGGCTGGTTGGTTTAAGCAGCTTATCTTGACCCCATATTCATCTGTCAGTCATAACCTTGACTTCCCTTTGTGGAGCCGCTTCAAACACTTGTCATCTTTAAGAATAATACAAAATATTTTTTTTTTTGTTAAAACAGAAATAAAATTTTGTTTTAAAAAGAAGGAAACTTGATTTGATTTCAGTCATTATGGCATTTTTAAGAGCACTTCTGTTTTTTAACACCGGGGCTTTTTTTCTGTGCTCTGATTCAGAAACATCATGTGATTACGACGTTTTTCAAACGGTCTGTTACAGTTCGTGGATTTTTCCGTTGAACATTCGCTGAGGCTGAAGTCGGGATAAGTTTTGGTGGATCAGTTTGCAGTAAGGTTTCATAAACGGCTTTTTGTTTCGTTGAAGCACTAACAGACACATCAGCACACAGGTGTCAAAATCACAGGAGTTTTTACAGAAAAAAGGGAGTCGACTTTGGCAAAAACTCAGTGTATCTGGTCAGAACAGAGCGTTAGGATTAAGACTGATAAATACATCTTTAAATATGTGTGTGTGAGGAGGTCTGCAGCCGAGTGTGAAGCCCCAGGTGGATATAATGTAGATGAACTGGGTTGATACTTTGCTTTGTGGGTCTTTTGCTGGAAATGGGGGATCACGTCCTCTGTGCTCTGGATGAGCTGCTGCAAAAAGTGAAGCAGTTCAGGTGCAGCATCAGCAGTAATGCAGGCGAGGTGGAGCTGAGGAGGAAGAGGAGCTCTAGATTTGGTCACCAGCTTCAGGTGGCGACTAGAAGAATGAGATGGTGGACATGAGCAGCGATGAGGGTGAGGAGCTCAGACGTTTGACATCTTGAAGCTCGAAGAAGAGCCACAGCTCCTTGGCTTGAAAAGGAGCCAGTTAAGGTGGACTGGTCTCCTCAGGATTCCTCCTGGGCACCTTTTCTTGGAAGTTTTACAAAGTTTAGGCTTTAAAGAGACTCAGATGTACTGGAGTGTTCGGCTTGAGTTCCCCAAAGAGGGAACAGAGGAACATCTGGACGCCTCCCAACAACTAGATGGATGTGCATCTTAAAAATAGATTCAGTCAAGAATTAAATATTTCCACCTTTCCTTCTGTGTTTAACGTCCTTTTGCAAAGAGATTCTCATCCTCAAAATGTCCTCTGATGTTCTTTTTATACCCATGAGACCTGCCTGTTATGCAAATTTTAACACATAACTCTGATTCCTTCCCTCCCCCCTCAGGTCGACGGACGACATCCAACCTGTAACTTCCTGCTGGAGGTGGAGCGAGACCAGGCGGAGTGTCTCAGGAGGCTGAGGGACGAGGAAGCCAACAGCAGCCATAAAGGTCACAGTCTCATTAAAGAACACTGAGAAATCACGATTTTCCTCCATGACAGCAAAGAAAGAACTGAACCAGATATTTGAACAAGGAGAAAAATATATATGAAGGGACAAAAATAGAGTGTGTGTGGACTGAAAGCTGCAGTGTGTGTGTGTGAATACACAGTGTGTGCATATATTCATACCTGTGCCACATGCAGAGATAAGCAGCTTTGACTTCTCATTTTAATCCCATTTTTGTATTCTGCTCAGCAGTTTGGCCTTTTTATGCCACACAGAACGAAAGAACGGACAGATTTCAGTTCAGTTGCTTCTGTCTCATTGAACTGACACTCGCAGACGTAAAAACCTTTGTGATGAAACTCAGGAAAGTTTTCCAGCTCAATCAAAGCAGGAGCAGATTTGAATATGAGACGCACATGTTCTGACCTTTGGGTTGACTAATCAGATTATGTTTCATGTTGAAAAATGAGATTATATCTCCGCCTGACTGCATTTAGATAAAACTACTATCAAACACACACACACACACACACTGCTCGTCTGTATCTTAAAAATCTTCATTCTTCAGCGTTTCATCGTTAATTAAAATCCTTTAACTTCACTTCTTCACTCATATTTTGAGTCTGTTGAAGTTTAGGATTATTCTCAATGATTTATGTCCGTTTAAAGCAGGTAAAATATAATAGCTTTGGTTTGTATGAAAGATGTATAACCTGACATATTATTTTATTTTAATATTGAACCTTCTCACAGTGAAAACAGCTCATTATTCTTTTTAAGTAACACAGCACAGCGATACTAAAGACAGTAACAAATGCTGCTTTTTGCACATTATAAATGACTATTTCCTGTATTTCTGTGCAGCCTCTCATGCTTTTGCAGGTGTTTGCAGCCTCAGCAGCTCCTTAAACTCTGCTGTTTTAATGTGTGGGAGGCGGGGGGGGAAGGAATGCAGTGCAATATCATATATTATGTAATATAATACAATGCATTGCAAAACATATGAGAGTAGGTTCAAACAAAACTTAAAGCTGCTTCTGTTTTCAGCACTTTAAGTTAAAAGACGATCTTGTATAAAACGACTTTAAAATGTAAAAGAAGAAAACTTCACACGAAGCTCCAGGGATTTTATTGGGTAACAGGCATTTTGATTAAACAACTTTATTATGTATTTACAAGTAAACTTTAACAGAATAAACAGTAATAAAATTTAAAAGAATCAAAGGGTGACCATGAAGACGAGAGAACCTCATT
The DNA here is from genome assembly GCA_029814765.1 of Acanthurus leucopareius. Lineage (NCBI taxonomy): Eukaryota > Metazoa > Chordata > Actinopteri > Acanthuriformes > Acanthuridae > Acanthurus > Acanthurus leucopareius. Next base: position 14,790 of record JAQMCX010017234.1, on the reverse strand, counting down.
TAAAAAAAACTGCTTTTTATAAAAGAAATATACAAAATAAACTCAAGTTAAAAGGCATTTTGCTTTGTTGCAGAAGCGTCTTGCGTTTCCCATCATGACAGGCAGCAGAAACAAGCTAAGTGACATTTAAGAACTAATTACCGCAGGCTGACTGACGGGACGAGCTGCTCCACCTGCTCCACCTGCTCCACCTCCTGCTGCTCCCCGTCAACCTTTGTCAAACAACCACAAACAGCAAAACTGACTTAAAACGTTTGAAAAAAGAGGAGGATGACAGAAAGAACAGAGGTGCAGATGAAGACAAGATCCTAGAAAAGCTGTGTGCATGAAAGTACGTCAAACATTATATTTACACATTTCTGTTTGTAATAACGTGAAAAAGACTGAACTGAATGAGCTCTGGCTGTTTGTGTGTGTGTGTGTTTTTAGCTTTTGAACATAACCAGGCCAGCTGTTTCCTCTGTTTCCTGTCTTCATGCTAAGCTAGTCCGACCACGTCCGACTTCAGCTCTGCACATCGATGTTAATCTTCTTGTCTCACTCATGAAAAGAAGGCAAATAAGCGCATTTCCCAAAAGCTCCTGACTGTTTCTTTCAAAAAAAAAGCACATTTCTTCAAACCAGTCTCACCAATATTTAATGTCCCCGTGCACTTAGAAATTATGTTTGCAAGAGGACGCTAATTGCCACAGAATATGCAGTAAATGTGTTTCTCGTCTGAAATTCAAAGCTCAGAAAATGCTGAGGAGGGAGAAAGTCAAGGAAAAAGCACAGAGGAAATCACAGAGGAGCCGCTAATTATGCACTTCTTTGCAAGAAAAAACAAGCGGGGAATAATACCACCGAGCGCTCCGCGCGTCTGAGGATGAAAACAGAAAAATCCACAGTTTGAAAGACAAAATATAATGAGGTCCGAGTACGAGGAGAAATCACACATTTCAATTACTGCTCTTCTCTTGTTAACTTTGTGTTTTGGAGCAGTGAAAATGTTTTGTTTAAAACTTGAATTAAATTGTTTGAACTTCATATCACAGGTCACAACTGTTAGCAGAGCCGACTGCGTCTCTACACTCAGACCCCGACTCCACGCAGATAATACATACAACGATAAACAGCCATTTTTTTATACACTTTCTACACAAAACAGCCTCAGACAGTTTACATCACTCTGCAGAACTCAGCCGAAGTAGAAACCATCATGTTTCAGTGCATTAAATACAAACAGTCAGTCGATTTACTCCAACTTAAAGCTTCATGAAGGAGCAACGTTCTGCAGGATTTCACTGAGCTGGACATCTTCTTTTACTTTCTTTTACTTTTACTCATAAAACGATCGATTGCTGACGGCAAACGGCCACATGACTTCATGACGAGGTGCCTCATCCGTCCTGCAAAGAACAGAGAGAGGAAAAGTGATGTGCTTTTTAACATTCTAACATGTAAACTCGGGTTTAAACCTAAGATTTGTGATTTTAAGCAGATATTTAGAAGTTTGGAAGGAAACATGTTGCTGCTTTTCCTCTGAGGAATGTTTCATTTCCTGCTCCTTGCATGTTGTTTCAGCTCTGAATTAGCTTGATATTTTTCTAAACAAGAACAACTTTTTGTCTTATTATCATAAAATCCAGCAAGTTTGACTTTAAACAGAGAAAAATGACTGAACTTTCACTTTTCCTCCTTAAATAGTTGTGTTCATGAAATAAAACTGTGCACTCAAAGTCTCCATAAGTCTAATACACACTTAGTTCTTATCATTGATGTGAAAAGTCCATGAAAAAAAGATAATTTTGTTCTCTTTCATTTCCTCTGCTACGGAGGCGACACCGAGGCCTCGGAGCACCGTCCTGTTTGCTCGGGTGGTGACTCGGTGACTCGGCTCTGGATGCTGAATTCCCCTGCTGTGTTAATTAAAGCTCAGTGACTGAAAGTAGAGCAAAATAATAACATGGCTTAAAATTATCTGCAGGGAGAGTAAAAAAAAAACAAAAAACCCTCCCGGGCAGATCATTTCTCTTACAGAGTCGGTTTAATCACGCAGCGGAGCGTCGAGGTTCTCAGGCTGCAGCTCCGGTGATCTTTTCGGTACTGAACAGTTCACATTCGGGCGAGTTCGGCCCCTGTGGGAATGAATCCTGCAACCTCTGAGTGTCAGTGCCTTGCTCTGCGTGGTTCACACTCCAACTCCGGTTTATTTATTCATGAAACCTGCCAAAGCTGTTTTAAAGTGAGAGAGGGAGTGAAGGTTTTTGAGGGAAGTTCAAGTCAGGACTCAAAGTTCACTCCTGAGCATAAAAAGGTCCAGAGCTGCTACTGAAGAGGTTATTTTGTCCTGTGAGCTGCTGTTTGAAGGTCAGGAATGAATCCTGAAAAGTTTTTATGTCAAAACGGAGAAGAAATCCTGAAAGTTTCATCTGCAGATGATGATGATGTGACATGTTAAAGCATAAAAATGAGGAACAAAGATGTTGTCCAGCTGTGCACTGTCTCATTTATTTGGATTTAACTCACTGTTACGTGACTTTACCGGGTAGATTTTATCTGAATGAACACTAGAAAGATCAGATTTGGTTTGTTTTAAACTCTTCAGTGTCCCGTCAGTTCAAGTCCTCATTTAAAAGGAATCTGGTTGCACTTATGTTCAAGTATCAGCGATCAGGTTTTAACATTTTATTAAACCCTAACCACAGAAATGTACAGTTTTAACTAGGGATGCACCGAGTACTTGCATTTGAGTACTCACCGATACCGATACCGACTTACGCCATTACACATAAAGTTACTCTGAATTTTTTTGAATTTTTCCATAGATATCGTCTGTTATTTGAACAAAATTCCTCAGTATGTTTTTCTCGCACATGGGTGACAGTCACACGAAGTCATGCAGCTTCGGCAGCACCGTGTCTGTGATATGGGCTCGGCTCCAGTCTGCAGAGAAGTCCGCTTAACCAGCATCTGCTGCAAAGTTGGTTGTCTCTTGTCGGTGTCGTGAGTGAACTCCTTATATTCTGCGTCGTGCTGTGATTTCAAATGTTTAATTAAGTTGCTTGTGTTGTAAGCGGTAGAGTACGAGTACTCATGCCCGGTGTCGGACCGATACCCGATACCGGTATCGGTATCGGTGGATCCTTAGTTTTAACAATAAAAATGCAACAAAATGTAAAGTTTTCATATTTCTTCAGAAGTTAAACTTCAGAAATATGCAGTTTAAACATTAATTCCTGTCTGAAATCCATCGTCTTACACATCGAGTCTGGGATTTTACAGAGGAATGAAACTTGAGTTTCTCTGCAGAAGGTGGATTCAAACATTTAATGCCCCGAAGAAAAAAGGTTCTGCCGTTGAAAGAGCTTAATGGAATTCTGTCCCGCAGTACGTATGAAAGAAATCTGTTTGTTTAACTAACTGCATGAAATTGAATTAGGACGAGGCTTTGAAGGGCTCGGCGCTCAGTCAGCCGTCGCTTCACGGCGAACAGAGAATAAAAGGACCATAAACCATAGGGAGAGGGTTTCCCTCCAGATGTGTGCTGATGTGCATTTGGCGCGTCGTTGCTTAAAGACGGCGTCTCGGCCTCTGATGTGCTCCTGAGTGTTTCCTGAGTGTTTGCACAGAGAGAGGATGGATCACTTAGCGGAGAGATGGAGTTTTCCTTCTGCACCGATGAGCTCACATTTTTACCCCACAGACATCTGCTCCCTCTCCGCCTCCTTTGTCCTCCTCTGCCCTCTCAGTGTCCCTGCTGTTTTCTACTTTCATCTCTTTTACATCCGTACTTTCACTCTTTCCTTTTCAAAACCAACTTCTTTTCTTCTCTCTTTTATTTCTTCTCTTTTAATCGTTTCATGTTCTTTCCCTTTTCTTCTTACTTTTCCTCTCTATCGAGGCCTCTAAAAAACTTTTGAACCATCAGGCCGTTTACAGTAAAATTGAAACACTGACAGGCATCAAGGTTCAACACCGTGGAAGGAAAGTTGATGTTAAATTCATTTATAAAGCCGGCAAGAGAAAAACTGATAAAGAAGGAGAGAAAATAATGAAAAGACGTACAAAAACCTCTGGGACAGGAATGTGCATGCAGACGGTGAAAGCGATTATTTTTGTGATGTGATTTTTCCAAGTTACTTCTCTTGATCACCACATGTTCTTGTGACAGCTGGTTCGTGGTGCGTTCACAGACCTGAAACAGTCTGGAGACTCATCATCAGTGATGATCCTCGCTTACAGTTTGGTTACAGCTTGTTGACGAAGGTCCTCACAGACTCCGACATGGTGCTGATTTTGCACCACAGTCAGAAAACTGCAAATGTTCACAGAAACACGAGTAACTCAGCTGCTGATGATGATCCAGAGATAAAACTGGAGATATTATAACTCACACAAACCTGTGCAGCAACCCGTTCATGCAACTCGAACTGCAACGAAGCAACAAAGCAAACAGGAAAAACAGACTGAATAACAGAGACAAAATAATAAAAGACAGGATGATTAACATTTTTAGCTGAACACTGAATGTAATATCTCAACCGTGTGCAGTTTTCAAGCAGTTTGTGCAACAGAAACGTTTGAGACACTAAAGGAGCCAAAATGAAAAACAGGACAAAACAAAAAAAGGAAAAATAGAAGAAATAGCCGGTTTGTTCGGCTTCTCTCCTCCTCGGGCTTTGTTATTTTTCTAACAAGTTGACACTAATAGCTTTCTTCTTATTGCAGTTTTTTGTTCTTCTTCACGGCCTGATGCCCCCGCGGTCGCTCGGTTGGCAGGCAGGGTTTCTCCAGCGGGGGGGTTGAAGAGGAGAGCTGCATTTTACCAAACACACACTGTCACCGCTCATCTATCGCTGAAAAGCCTTGATGACTGCTCAGCTTGCCATCAGCGCTTCTGCCCCCATTACGGCTCACGCTGAGGGAGCTGGGAGAGTTTTTCATGGGAGGCAGTTTGTTTGTTTTGTTTCTGAAGGTTCGTGTGGCACTTTTTGTGTTTATCTCAAGAAACTCCTCCTTCTTAACACATACATCAGGAAATGTCGTTTTCAGAAACCCACAGTGTTTCATGAGGAGTTAAATCACTTCAAATAAAGTCAAATTTCTCCTCCAAAACAGAGTTTTTCCTCGTCACTGTTTCCAAAATGCTTCCTCATGTGGGATTTGCTGTCGATTGTCGTGTCTTTTTAAATCACACAGTGTTTCTCAGACCTGCTCTCGGAAAACTTATGTCGTAATTTGACTGTTTAAATCAAATTTACTTGGCTAACTTCAAACAAATTGCTTTCGTTGCCGTCACGTAAACACAGACAGGACTCATGATGTTGTTAAGCCCAAACCTCCTCCGCTGTGCTGCGTCACACGTCTGTAATCCTTCATTCACACAAAGTGTTGCCTCGGTGCGTTAAATGCAGCAGGTGATTACGTTTGTCACAGCGTAATTGAGGAAACAATTTAGTGAAACAGAAACATAATTTCTGGGAGACAAACATCAGACAATCAGTGTAACTCATCACTGTTCCCAGTGGCAGCGCCTTCCTTCCTTCATCAGGGCCAAATATCTAAAAAAAACTGAATAAAAATGGTTTTCCTGAACTTCACATCCTCGTTTTTCATCAGATTCAGACTTTTTCTTCAGGATCAAGTTTAACAAAATGACTGTTTTCTGAGCTTAATGATTGAAGTGCAAACAGGAGCTGCTGACCAACAGAGTGTCAACTTTTACTGAAAAGGTCCATCTTGAAACTGATGCAAAATGCATTTTTTCTTTTTCATCATAGATGCTTAAAACTAACTTTATTTTCTTTGAGGCTTTTCTCCATCACACATCCAACCGCCTCCTCCTATGAAAATGACGCCCTGTGGCTCATTGAGCTCCTCTGACATGTTTTCAGTCAGTAGTTTCCTGTTTTCTTTGTACTTAAGTTAGATTAATGACACAGCTCCAGTGTGTGATGCTGAAACCAGCAGGAAGTGAGATCGGAGTTTTGTCCTCCTTGAAGTTTTCGGGCGACTAGCGGAGACTTCAGGATGTTTAAGGCGTCGACTCAAGAAGTCGTTCAGCTCATAACTACAAGTTTTTGTTTTTACACTTTCTTTTTTTTAACAGCTACATGAATGAGATGTAACTTGCAAATTAATGAGCTTTCAAAAGAGCTTTCAGGTGGATTATTTGATGTTAAGAGAACAACATGCTAGCAGTCGTAATGCTAAGCTAAGCTAAGCTAAGCTAAGCTAAGCTGGCTGCACTGTCACATATTATTTCAGGGACATAAAAGTCCTCACATGTGTGTGTCACGTGTTTTTCTGCAGAGGACAGTCTGTTTAATTCAAATGTCTGTGTGAAACTGAACTCATGAAGCCGTGTTCGTCTCGACAGAGTCGGGATGCAGAGGAGCCTGGGACAGCATAGCATGCTGGGAGCGAGCCGAAGTCGGGGAGGTCGTCACCATCTCCTGTCCGCGAGTCCTCAAGACTGTGTTTGGCAGAAACGGTGGGTCGTTTTTTCTTTTTCTGCTAAAAACAAGAAGCTATTTTGTGTGATATGTTCAAGCGTTGAATGCTCTTAAAAGAAAAGTAAAGAAAGTAAAACATGAGGTTCAAATTTTGCTCTCAAACCTTAAAAACAACTTTGTTAAAGCTTTCAGTCAAATCACACGGCCTTTGTTCATTCATTGGTTTTTCAGCTGATGTTTGTGACAAAAAATGTCTTTGAAACTTCACTTTAAGCGATCTCAGAAATTAAAACGAGATCATCTTCTATTCAGTGACGACGGAGCAAACTCCACGGACCTTCTGGTGAGATTTTACAGATAAAACAATTGTAAATCTGCAGATAAAACACATTTTCGTTTGTGTTGAAGCAGTCAGACGATGCAAACATGCACATCTGAGTCTTTCAGACTTTGTTATCTGATGTTAGGACAATTTGACAACATAACAAACAGACGTGCTGATACTTAAGCACCTTAATGAGCTCACAAGGGGAACGAATCTGTCGCCTCTGAACAATCCAAACATCTCTGGCCTCGTTTCTGCGACGTGAGCAGCCATGTTGTGTTGATGTTCATCCAGAGTTCATGTTTGTTTCTGAGTCCACCGTCTCCTCACAAATATTGAAACTCCCTCGTCTGATCATTCGTGACGTATTGTGCATCAAAAACAACACTTTGTAATTATATCAAAAGATTCTGAATCCTGAAACGTTGCTGCTGATTGACTCTAATCTGAGCTTTAAATATATTGTCAATCAACCTCCTCGTCACCCATCGGAGCACCCTGACTGGTGTCGCAGTGAGCTGACGGTTGGTATTTGAACTGATCTCCTTGTTTCTGCCTCGTGCCGTCAGTCGACGCTCGTCGGTGTGATTCCCCTCTGAGTCCCTCAGCAGGGACTCCTCGTCCAGCCAGGGACTCCTCGTCCAGCCAGGGACCAGATGGCACTTTGAGCTCCCTCTTTGAGACGAGCTCTGATTTACATTGATGACTGATCATTGTGTAAGCAGCCTGTTGGGAGGCAAAGCTCGTGCTGAGGCTTCCTCATCCTTGATGGTTTCAGATGCACCCAAAGTTTTTTTGCATTTTGCAGAATTATTTAAGACTTTCTTTGAGATGAACATGAAGCATCAGCAGGAAGCTAAAAACACAACGAGGCATCCTGTGGTGATTAAATGTCTCTGTTTTGTTTGAAAGTGCTGTGAAAACTAGATATTAATTGAGCTTTTTCCAAAGGGAGATTACTGTTTTTGTTATTTTAAATCAATACGTAGCATTTTAAATTTGCTTTATTTCTCTTTTCTTTTATTTCAATCAATATTATCTCCTCATTAAGATGGAGATGTTGGTATTGTTAATCCCACTCAGAGTGAACAGTCACGTCTGCAGATTTGTGCAACAAGTTTTCATTTCTAAGAGTCTAAAAAGGCCACTTCAACATGAACCTTTACACTGTTTCAAACGGATTATTTCAGGCTAAATTTAGGCAACACACTGATTGTTTGAAGTCAACAAGAAAAATGTGACAAAGGTTTAAACTTAATTTGATTTCTGGTCATTTGGAACAAATAACCGGTGTTGTAGTTTTTCTGCTGAGAACATCTCTCAGATCTCAAAGCTTCTGGTTTGTCAGTCTGCAGAAAATGCACTTAAATCAACAGAAAAACTCTTTCTATGGTTAAATGTTACAAAATATAAATGAAATGTTTTGAGATTGTTTCAGTTGTGCATAAAAGAAAACCTGTGCATGAAGCAGGTTCAAGCTACAACTTTTCGTCGCTTGATAATCATCAGTACCTGAGTCACATGCGTTTGAACTTGAAACTAGGATCTATGGCAACAAATCAGAGACCAGACTTCATTTTGTAGAAGAGAGAAGAGTCGCATGGAGCCAAATCTGACGAGGAGGGAGACGGGCAGCGACGGCTGCGCTGCTTCCCGTGAGATTTTCCACAGGAATCACAGCGAGGTTAACACAGCCTGTAAAAGCATCGACTGCCGGGTTATTACACCGCTTGTTAATCGGTTCACCTACGTATAAATCACTGTTTTCCGTTAAAAGGTTTCTCTTAGTTTGAGCTGTGTTTACTCTGCTGCGACGCTGTGAGGGGAGTTATTTTCGAGTGTAGTGAGGCAGAAGTGGTGTGACGTTCCTTCCAGTCACTGAGCACGAGACGCTCCATTCTGGGAATTTCCAAGCTGAACTTTCAGTGCACTGCAGCCAGTCTGGCATCGGGACACCCGGAGAGACTCGCCGCCGCCGCCGGGATGAGGTGCTCTGTGAACCTCATCTGAGCTTCATTTTACCGTTTACAAATGCCTCTGTTGCACTGATAAAATCCGAGAAGCACAGTGTCCAGAATGACAAGACTCACCTTTGTTTTATCTTGTGCAGGTGTCGGCTCCAAAAAACTGCAACTGTGAAATCACACAATGGCCCCACAGCACAATCAGCTGCTTCATGTTATGATTTTTATTTGTTTAATTAAAAAAAATGATGTGGCTTTCTGTCGGTCTGGCATGCAGATACCTCTCAGGTCATGTTTGAATTTTATTGGTTGTTATAAAAGAAAAATGCATCTGGACTTCTGAGATAAATTAAGATGGACGACGTTACAGCTTCTCAAAAGTGAAGCCAAAACATGTTGACTGCCCCCTGGTGTCTGGCTGCAGAATAAGTCTTAAATCTCATATCTCAAGTCAACTATTTCTCCTTTACATCCTTCAGCGAAACCTCACCGACTTTTTAAACTAAAGCGACACCTCTGGTCTCTCGTTCTGGCTCAGTTCACATCGAACACAAGCTCAAACTCTTTCAATTCCTTGACGGCTTTCAGTTGTTGTGGAGGTGAGTTGTGGTAATAATTTGCTCTTCTCCTCTCACAGGTAACATCAGCAGGAACTGCACGTCGTCCGGATGGTCGGATGTTTTCCCGAACATCACCAGCGTGTGCGGGTCGGACACCAGCCAGGACAAGGTACAGTAAACATCTGCCCTGCTGCCTTCTGCTTCTCCGTCTGCTGCAAATGTCAAAGCAGTGTCTCACCTGAACACTAATGAGAGGTGACTGAGGAGCCGGAACATTACAGGGACCATTAGAGGCCTGAAATGGACGTTGCCTGCAGGGTGGGATGTTAATTAACACTGGCTAGTGTTGAAGGGCTGCGTCTTTAAAAGGTCAATACATTAAAATGTGAGAAATTTGGTGTGTGTGTGTGTGTGTGTGTGTGTGTGTGTGTGTGTGTGTGTGTGATCCTCTTCCTGGTTTTTGCGTCATTCAGTGAAAAAAAACCACACTTGGAATCATCGTTAGTCTTTTGTCTTTGGTGTTTAAAGGTGTTTCAGCTGAAATTACCTCTTTTTTCAGGGATTTTGAAGCAATGCTTTTGCTTTTTCTTATGCTGGTGAAGCAGAAGAAGAAAAATGAACTGATATCACGACTGTACGGCTCATAAAATACCAAAGATGAGAGATGGATTACTTAAGATGCTCATAGACGAGGTTGCAGACATTCAGATGCGTTTTGATTTTATGATTTTCAGGCTTAAAATCCTTAAAGGAAATCTTTTTTAAATTCAAACACATGACTGTTGTTCTAAAGATATTTCAGTGAGCATATGTGCAGTAAAATGTTGGTATTGTACTTTTATACAAACCACAGAACGAACAAATCTTCATGTTTTATTTGCATCAACGTTCCTGCAGATTTTATCGTCCTGATGTAGTCCAGAAGACACAGGTGTGAAGTGACCTTCTCATTAGCACAGAGAGCAGCAGAACACAACTCAAGATCCATTTCTGGACAACTTATCAGCATTTTACAGCCACATTGATAACAAAAAAAATGGTATTGTGGGTGAAAACATGATTTTTTTCCAAACTTTAACAAGAGTTTTACATGTGCTGTGATGGTGTGAATAGCCACGGCCAAGAGAACCTGCTGACCTTCACGCAGGGACTTTCATCTGGATGGATTTCTGTGTTTGGAATAAAAAGCACAGAGCAAGAAGTGCATGATACTTCAGGAGTCGAGACTTATGAGCAAAATTGTGTTTTGTCAACTGCTACAAACTGTGTGAATTCACCGTTTTGAGCAGATCTGCAGAGCTCGTCACACTTCCCACCTTCCTGGATGCTTGACCTTGAAGCTAGCATCGTAGCATCCTGAGCTTTACGGTTAGCATAGCAACTAAACGTGTATGTAAACCTAACCAGGCCATATTACAGCATGAACACATCAAAAACACCTGATGTTTGTTTTCAGACTAAATTCCAACATATTAATGCCAACATTTATTTAATGTAGATGCAGTGAATAACAGTCATCAATATGCTGCTGGTGTCTTCTGATCTTCACATCACTAAATCAAAGCTGACCAGGATGAAACGCCACCACGCTCCGAACGATCACAGAGTTCAGTTCACGATAATGATGATTGAACTCTGCGAGTTTGTTTTGTTGGGTCTGGTTTTCCGATTTCGTGGAAGCAGAAGAAGGTTTTTGAGAACGTTTGGCCTCGTTTGCCTCGGCGGTGATAATTGTCCCGTCCTCGTTCACCGCCGAGGGTGAGTTCAGGTCACCGCTGGTTTTACTCTGAATCCCCCATTGTGCTTGTTAAATGAACCGTCTCCCAATTTCTGTCACTCTGTCGTCTCATTTCTCTTCCACTTGGGTTTCTTTAACTCTCCTTCTCTGTCAGTTTTCATCCTTATTTGCTTTTATTTTTGTTCCTCCTGTCTTTCAGTCGGAGCAGGTCTTACTCTCCATAAAATCCTCTCACAAACATCCTGAATATTATTCCAAAGTGCTCAATCTTCAGCTGCTGCAGGACAAAAGAAGAAAAGATGCATTTTATTCTTGCAGCCTCCTCTTGTATTAATGGAAAACATCAATGACTGTGAGAGATGCAACAAAACATTCATGAACATGAGCTTTTTTAATCAGACGAGAGAAAGAGAAATGTCAAATACTCTTCTGACAAAATTCACAGTTCATTGCTTTTCCCAGTGAAAACTGCGACACAGTGGAAAGTCTGAACTTTAACGTTTGTTCGAAGGTTCTTTGACCTGAAATCGAAGCAACTGAAGCTGTTAATAAAGTCTCTTTTCATTTTCAGTTCAAGTTTAAAAGAAGCAAAAGGCAGAATTTCATCTGGATGCAACAAACCAGCTGATTTCAGCTGAGCTTGTGTGAAAAGGCAGTAATGGTACAAATACAAATACAGGTTTTTTTAACATATTTTTTTTGTCTTATTTGTTTATCAAAAGCTTCAGTCAGACCTTAAATTACACCACATGTGCAATAATTAAACATAAATCTCCCAAAACTTCACTGAGGACACGAGATTCCTCATCTTTATGTTTTATTAAGTTTTACAGATCTGATGTAATTGAATTTTCTTCGTGAAAAAAGTTAAGAAAAGCAAAGTTTCTGCTGTATAAACTGTTCAAGCTGCAGAAGCTTTCTGGTGTTTGTGAGATTTTATAAGTTTTACTTTGGATTATCAGACTTTGGCGCATGAATTTCTACAAAGTTCCTCGTTGTCGTCGTCGTCGTGTCGCAGCTGAGAAACTGTTGAGGAAGATTTTTTACCATAAATGTTCAGTAAAGACTCATTTATTTATGTTAAATTTTAAAGATCTGAAAGAAGCTAAATGAACATGAATGTTAGAGGTGATGACAAACACACACACACACAAAAGGCAGTTATTGGCAGATTTCAGTCTCTTTGTTTCAGCTTTTCCATCAGGAAATGATCTGTTCTTTGCTCTTCTGCTCCTCTCGACGTGAAGTTTTCTCAACAACAAAACATATTTTCTTAGTAATTATCCTCAGATCTGATGCAAACCTTCGTTCACAGCACAAAAACCTCATTGCATCATTGAAATGTTGAAACACACGAGAAACATTTTATGTCCTGATGAATCTTCTAAAAGGAAAAACAGCAAAAAAAAAGAAAAGAAAATCAACTGGTCCTGCTTTGTTTTAAAGTTTCCTTCCTGTGAATTCTGCCTCATTTCACACTTGTGAAGAAAAACGACACATTTTAAAAATCTGTTTATTCAAACCTGAGAGAAAATTCATATTTAAATCCAAACAAGAAGCTTTCTAATGCAAACAAACTGATCAACTCATGACGTGTTGATGGTCAGATTTTGGAAAATTTGCATCAAAATGATACAATATCGTTCACCATTTTCAAAAACTTGATTATTTGCCTGTTTTCAATTTATTTTCCATTAACATGCCATCATTTATATTGTTTACAGAGTTTGATTCTGCACCAGCTTTTATTTCCTGAGTTAAAGGAATCTGAACTGGTTAATTGGTGCCGATGTATTATGCAATATTTCACAGGATGAGAAGTCACGGTTTATGTTTTGTGAGACAAAAGACGAGAAAAGAGAAAAACCTGAAGGTCAAATACGGTTTAGGAGAAACATCTGAATGTCTTTAAATGATGTAATTAACAAAACAAGCTTTAGATCTCTGGACTCTAATTATTTGAAGTTCTTGTCCTGTTTTTTTCATGAACTTTCTGAAGTTAGTTTGTAGGATATTTTAACTTTCCTCAGTCGTCAGATGTGCTTCAGTCTTCTTCAGTCTAAAGCTGTTTTTCAGTTTGAAATATCAGCTGAAAAATGTCAAAAGGCACAAAAAGAACTAAAGTAAACAGACACAAAAGTCAAGGAAACGCAGAACATGCTGAATGTTTTTCTGTCTTCAGCTTCACCGGGGCTGAAAATGTGATGTTTGACCAGATGTTTATGTGAGAAAAGAAGCACATCTGCATCTGCTCTATAGATGGTGACACTCCAAACATGCACGAGCAGCATTTGACACAAACTGCCTGATCTGCTGACGCCATTACGATGAAGATGATCAGTGCCTCTTCTGTCTGTGTCTGCAGCTGGTTTTCTACGTGGTCGTGCAGACGTTGTACACTCTGGGTCACAGCCTGTCTCTGATCGCTCTCACCACGGGCAGCGCCATCCTCTGTTTGTTCCGGTAAGCCCACCTCTTTCAATGTTAATGCACCGGACGAAACCTGAGTGTCACATGTTAGATGCTGAGAGTCTGTGAGGAAAGACAACAGATGATGTGGGCAGGAAATCACAGAAGGAGGGAAACTCAAGAAAAAAGTCTGGCAGAACCAACAAAAATTGTGTTTATATACAACTAAGCTGGATTCATAATTACTTTGTGTTGACAGAGTTATAGTTGATGCCTGGATCATGTTTAGAGTCGACGTTTCTCTGAGTGAATGCAACACAACATTTGTGTTTGGGAGAGTTTATGGTGGATGGCAGAAGAATCCAGGGTTTGTTCTGGTCGTGAAAAGTCGCTGCAGAGTTTTTCTGCGTTAAAACAGAACATGGTCCTCTTTTTCTTACCTCAACGAGTCCCGTCAATGCACAAATGTGACCACAAATGAGCCAAACACTCCTGAAGTCACTCTGAGTGTTTAGTGTGATGTAAGATTGCATATTTTTGCAGCAAACAAACTTTGTGATCAGCGAACGTGTTACTGATACGTTCATTATTGTTATTATTCAAGGAAAAACCTCCTTCGGCCGGCGTTCTGTTTCCCTTTAACAGATCTGCAAACTTGTTATGTGTAAATGTAATTCCTGTAGGAGACTGGGCTGCTAGAAAAGCTGTGGTTTTTAATTGGTTTTTAATTAAGAAGCACCACCGATTTCACAGCTTCAACATTTACTGTAAACACACGTGTGTGTGTGTGTGTGTGCGTGTGTGTGTGTGTGTGTGAGCTTCTCAGTTTACGCCTTAATTGGATTTGGTTTAATTCAGTTTGTTAATTTAAATCACGTTGACTGCAGCATCTTCTCTTGTTCTTCGCCTTGACGGTGGGATTAGTTTTAGAGAAGCAGGGTTGGAGGTTCTGACCGGCGCCGCGACGCCGTCACACATCTGTAACACGATACGAAAACACGTGAAAACACTCGTTACATCAACACTTCAAGTGACGGTGAAAACTTCAGGGCTCATGTAAGAGAAGCTGGCTCTTTGTTTTTTTAATAACATCATTAGTTTACATTATCAGTGTGTTTGTGTGTGTGTGTGTGTGTGTGTGTGTGTGTGTGTGTTTGATGATAATTAATCCTCTTATATTTAGATTAAAGCACATCTGCACCAGTGGTGTCAACACTCTCCGCTCTTATCCCTGAATAAAAACTCATTATAGTTTATTTTAATGTGGATATTTATTTGTTACACACACACACACACACACACACACACACACACACACACTCACACACACACACACACACACACACACACACACACA
>JAQMCX010017233.1:0-18355 GCA_029814765.1 Acanthurus leucopareius | reverse complement strand
TTTGTTCATAAACCCGATTTAAACTCCAAGTCTCGTCTCGTCATTTTGTTGTGAAGACATTAGACTAAGCTGCAACAACCAGTCAGAAGCAAAACGGTGCTAATCAGCATCAGCTGTGAGGAACTGACAGGAAACTATATGACTATATGAGGAACTGAGCCACTGAGAGCAAAATAACATTACAGTAAATGGGAGAGTTGAAGGTACTCTAAGCGCTCTGAGGCTCATAGCTCAAAAAGTTCAAACCTTACAGCTACATAACTTTTATTGGGGATTAGCACAAATTTGTCTATATTTTTTTAAATACAAATGATGCATGTGGAGTAACATTTGTGGGTGTTAAACCAATATTTTTGAAAGATATGTGAAGCAATATTTTTGAAAGATATCTGAAAAACTCTCAAACTGCTCTCTACTCTAGCCATGAGGTCGTCCACTTCAGCTGTAGAGCATTCCGTGCAATACACCCCCAGTATGAACTCAAAAAAGGACTAAAAAAAAACATGAAACTTAGACTTTATTTTTAAAAACTATTAAAGATATTTAGAAGTTGAATCATACTGTAATAATTCAAAGTCTTTTGTCTTGTTTAAAGTCATAATTGTGTCTGTAGCTGATAGTATGCGGAAGCAGTCGAAGTTCAAGAACGGCTGGGTTTAAAGAATTAACAACAATGGAAAAAAATAAGATAAAAATAAAGCAAAATATTGCAAAAAGTATACAAGGTAGAAAAGCCAAAAGTAATAGCATAAATCTCCTTAAAAAGCTGACCATTTTGATCTTGAATGGCTTCTGAAGCATAAAGTATGCAAAGTAGTAGCAAAGCAAAAAAAAGTACAGAAGAATAATAATAACTTGAAAATTGCATTTCCTGCCGAAAATGCTAGTATGAATGCTGAGAG
Source organism: Acanthurus leucopareius (assembly GCA_029814765.1). Taxonomy (NCBI): domain Eukaryota; kingdom Metazoa; phylum Chordata; class Actinopteri; order Acanthuriformes; family Acanthuridae; genus Acanthurus; species Acanthurus leucopareius. The sequence continues at coordinate 17,453 of JAQMCX010017233.1, read as the reverse complement.
ATGCACTGCTGAAAATGCGGAGAGACAAGCTTAAAGTTTAAAGGGTAGAAAAAGCTTGTTTTGAAGAAAACATGAAGAGTAGAAGAGGCATAAAAGTCCTTAAGGGGCTGAACATCATCAAGTTTGAAGAATGTCTTTTCGTTACTTGGATTGTCAATGAAGGACAAAGTATGAAGAAGTTGTGGAACTTAAATGGCAGGAAAGGATTGAAAAATAGAAAGAAAAAAGGCAGAGGCAAGGGAGAGGGTGGCTGACAGTAGGAAAACGATTTAGGACACGTTAGAAAGGTATAAGTAGCATAAAAGTAGAGAAAAAGCTGAATAGTTTAAAAAGCATAAAAGGATGAAAAGTTAAAAACATCATCAATGTCAGTAAAGAGCTGAATGACTTGATATCACAAAAATATCTGCAGTACAAAGTAAGAAGAAGTTATGGAATCTCAGTGGCTGAAAATGACTGAAAGAGAGAAAAGACAAGAGAGAAGAAGGAGCAGAAGAAAAAGAGTATAGCAGAAGGTGAAAGGGGAAGAACATTAGGATAAGTAAAAAAGGTAGAAATATTAAAAAATTGGGGGCAAAAAGCAAAATAATTAAAATAAAATAAACAGTTGGAAAAAGTCAAATACAAGCATAAATGTTTTTTAGCTGAGCATTTTGATTTTTGAACTCTTAAGAAGCAAAAGTATGGGGACGAAAAAGTCAGGAAAAAAACTAAGGAAGAATAATAGGAAAGAGAGAAGAAGCAGACAGAGGGAGACGTAAGACAAAGGTAAGAGGAGAAGGAAGAACAAGGATAAGTTCAAAAAGTAGAAAAGGTAAAAAAGGCTGAAAAATCTTAATATTTTAAAAGGTATAAAGCAGGGGTGACCACACTTTTTCAGCTTGCGAGCGATTTATAAAATGACAAAGTCAAAATGATCTACTTATTATAAAAATGCATGAGTTTATATACCTCGCATAAATGCATGAACCAATATTGCACAAAACAACCGCATACATTTTTTGTCATTACCTTACTCTAATGACTTGCACTGCAGCTCCCCCACTTATTTGATACCCTTTCTGAAGTTTAGTAGAATTAAACTGGGCAACTCGGTAGCTTGCGCATGAGTCATTCCGCTTCTTGTTGTCTGTTTCCATGGTAACCGGGGAAATTGCGAATTCCTCTGAAAAAGCGCACGCAGCTTCCCGTCTGCACGGATTGGATGGATTGGATGGATTTTTTTAATGCCATGCGATCTACCCACATTATGTTTGCGATCGACATAGGGGGGCCCTGGCATAAAGGGTCTAAAAAAGAAAAATACAAGCATTAATTCCTTATAAGTGCCAAACACTTTGATATTTAAATTGATTTGTAAGACAAAGTATGAAAAGGTGCTTTTGAACTTCTACCAAAATGAATCCTGAAAATGTAAAAGAGAACAGAAGAGAGAAAAGGAGAAAGACGAGGAGAGGATAGCAAAAGGTGATATGAGAAGGTAGAATTAGGACAAGTACAAAAGACATAAAAAGCAAAAAGTTGAAAAGAGCTTACTGTTAAAAAGCATAAAAGGTTAAAAGAAAAAAAATGAAATGAAGAAGCAGAAGCAGAAAGTCAACAAAAAAACAAGAATAAAATAAGAGAGAAGAAGCAAAAAGAATAGAGATGAGTAAAAGGTGATAAAGGATAAGGACATAGAGGAGATGAGGGTGGAGAGGAAATATGAGCAGAAAAGAAAATGATAAGGCTATGAATGTAAAAGAAAGGACAGAGGAGTATGAAGAGGAGGGGTAGAGAGGATGTTAAGGAGATAAAAGTATCAGAAGACAAGGAAGAGACAGAGTGAGCAACAGGAGCATAGGCTTCTACTGCCAAACATAGCTGTACACCAATCAGGGGTAAGCAATGGGACAGTTATTATTGCATGTGAGTTTACTTTAGTTTAGTTTAGTTTATTTCAGTCATAAATACACTTCAAAACAGCAAAAGAAAAGGCAATACACAATTTTGACTGAAAAAGGCTCAGGCAGAAGCAAAGCTTATTAATGCCCACCTACTATGCATCTTAAGCTACACAATTCATGGTGTCGAGTGGGAAGAGAAAAAAACGAACAAAAAAAAAGCACATAATATATAAATATATATACATACATACATACATACATACTCATGCACATACATAGCTCTTTTCCCCTTTTTTTCAATTACAGCCATAACTCCTTAATATAAATGCACATAATGATTGCTTTGGTGATCAGAGCTCAACAGTGTCTTATCAGATGTTCTGGTATCAAGAAGTGTTTGGCAATCATACACCAACAGAGTAGACACATCTTGACAGCAGACACTGAACAAAGCAACAGCAAATACTAATCCAAGCAGGCCTGACAGACAGCTGGCCAACACACTGGTGCCATCTTGGTTCGAGTGGCCAGGTTTGTGACATATGAAACTTTTCTTGTCAGAATCTGCTTTTTTTAGACTTACATTGATGCACAGAAGTTTTAAGGAGAAAATTCACAGCTACGGCACTGCACTGACTGCCAATTTCAACCCCAGTTTGCCTTGTTAGATGAAAAAAAACACCACATTGTCTCAGAGGAATGTTCTTACCTGCTTCAGGATAGCCATGATTGTCCCCATACCTAAGAAGTCTGCAGTGTCTAGGAAGGATTTTTATGAAGGAGGGTCAAACAAATAAACCCAGTTACTTTTAAACTGTACACAATTTTAGTTCCAAATCCCTTCCTACTTTGATTCCTACTTTCCTCATTGGGTGAGGTTGGGAGGAGGCCAATCAGATTCCAGGGGTGGCCATATCCCCACTGGTCCCTCCCCTCCTTTTGCTTCTCGTGGTTAGTCTAAAGACTGTTACCCTGTGGCATTCACCCACATTTTAATGAAATGCTTTGAAGGGCTGGTTTTCCAGTGCATAAGAACAACATCTGAAACAGCTCTTAGCTGGAGAAATAGTGTCTCTACTTAGAGAATCTAGGTTACCATCTCTTCTCTATCATGTCAAGGTTATCTCTCCACCCTACATATCTTTTATATTCATGTGGACTCTGTAAGACACACCCTGAAGTACCAGGCAGACCTATCTGCCCCCACGGGAGCCTAAAATGCCAGTTGAGTTTGTATGAGACATCACTTCCACCAGAGGGCTCAGCCATGTGCTAAAATAAAACAACTATTTTAGAAGAAAGCCATTTCAGCTCAACCATAATCAGTGGCTCAAAAGGCTGACAGCACCACCTCCAAATCCCATGAGGGGATAGCTGGCCTTCTGCAGTGAGGAGCAAACCTATGAGCCCCCTTCGGAAACTAAGTAATAAGGTCACAACAACTCTGCTAGTTTTCAAGACCCAACACGGGCCACCTAAATGACTGCCACCTGTTCCCCCAATATTGGGAGGGACTTACCCATTTCCAACATATCCTAAAAGGAACTGCAGGATGTCTTGGGCGACAGAAGATCCACCCGTATCCCATTTCACCAAGATTGAAAAAAACTCATTAATAAGCCCAAGTTGCCTGAGTTGACAGAGTCTGGGCTCTGTGCAGAATGTTAACCACAGTCTGAGGCAACCCCATAGCTAGTAGCCTGAACCCCTGGGGGAAAGGATGGAACAGAGTCCCATGGGCCAGGGACAGCAGGCCCCACTGAACAGGAAGCTCCAAAGGGTGACTTTGAAGTGCAATTGCTGAGAACCAGATTGTCTGGGTGTGGGTGGACTACTCAAGTAGTGCAGGAGAGTGAGTAAATGCAGCCTGGGCCTGACTCCTCTCATGTTCCCACCTCCTAATCAGGGCCTGGCATAATAAGGCACCTGTAGGCCTTTCCTCTCCCCTTTTCCTGCCTCATGCTCTGTCCCTGTTGTGGCTGCTTGTTTGCTTGCTCCAGGTACGTCCCAAATATAGCCTTGTCTTGTACAATTGTACCTGCCTTACTATTTTTGTTTTAGCATGTGCAATGTGTTGGCTGGCCAGGTACCGGGTTGACATCCCTCCTGCCCTGCTGTATCCTCTAGAGCGCAGACCTTGAGGTGGTGAGCAGGGTACTTCATCATAGTTTTAATATGAAGTATTATGAGCCCGGCTAACTGTGTTTTTCCCCTCTTTTAGGTCCTCCTGCCCCTCTTACCACTGCTGCTTTGCACCTTCGATTTACTTTGTTTTGCCTGCTTTGCCCTTTCGCTTTATTTTGCCGTTTGCCTTTTGCCTTTGCCCTCAATCATTAATTTGTTCCTCAGTTATTTATTACTTTAATTATTGTACTATTGATTTGTGATTTAGTTTTTTCCCAGTTTTGCCCACTTTGTTATATTATCTCTTATTGAGTTTCAAATAGTTGAGTTTTGAGTTATTTCACATTTGTTCAGCCAACTGGGATACATGTATTTTTGTTTGTGTTGTGAGTTTGTGATTTTTCTTTATTTCAGGAGCGGAGAGTTATATTGGTGAGAGGCTAGGCACCCATGGTGAGGTCCTTTCACGTTTGTGTGAGTCATGCCATGTGTGAGTAGTTGCACTGGGACACCATAGACTGCACCATTTTTGTTTAAGGATTGCTGTGTTTGCTGTGCCCACTTGTGGTGAGTAGTGGTAGCACCCCTAGGCACTCCTCCAGGTAGTCTGCCTCTCCCAAGTGGCCTCAGCTCAATTTCTTAGTTTCTTTAGGTTTGCTAATGTTGGGCTGAGTTTTAACTATTGTATCATTCACTTTTTAGAATTTATATCAAGGCCTTTTTCAGTATAAATTGTAATAAAGTATTTTTATCAACCATCATTTTTGGTTATTTCTTGTTTATTAATAATCTTCCTTTTCATCAGCTCCAGCCCCTACTTTTTGCTTTGATTATTTAGTTTATTATCGATAAAAAATTTCTGCTTTAATTGTGATTACACATCTCAGCATCTTTCAGTTAGAACCTGTGTGCTTTAGCATCTACCTGACACACAACATTCAAGGTACTTTAAGTATTTGCTGGGGTGAAACTCCCCAGGTGGTGTTGTATGGTTTGTCCTCTATTTTCCCCTTATGTCATAATTCCAATCTATACCTACCTACCCCACTCCTCCTTGCGACATGGGGACAAGTGGGGGCCTCCAGAATGGAGCTCAATTCCTCCGCCTGACCTCTCTTACGGAATGGGTACAGGAGAATGGACGCAGGGGAGACATACAAGAGGCCCTCTAACCACTGATGTGCCATCGCATCCATGCCCAAGAGAGGATCATCTCTCCTACGGAGAAGAAGAGGGAACAGTGAGCTGTCTCCCTGGAGGTGAAGGGATCTGCTACAGCTGTACTCAGATCTTGTCCACAACCTCCAGCTACAGTCTCCATTCCCTGGGGAGTGGTCCCCTTCCGGAGAGCGGATCCATTGCCAGGTTCGTCAGGGCATTGCCCTCAGGGACTTGAACTATGGATACAACCCTTCCCATATTGTCTGAGCCAGTCTGCAAAGGCAAGTGGAGCCCAGGCCTCACAACCTGTTTACATATGCTGCTGCCACTGTGCTGTCCGTTTTTACCAGCACCTGTTGGTTCCTCAGTTCTGGTAGAAAATGCTGAAGAGCTATAAAGATCACCTGCAGCTCCAGAATACTGATGTCCTGTGTTATCCAGGGTCCATGCTGCTGATGCCCTTGCCCTCTTGAATGACTTCCCAGCCTACCAGGGATGGATCGGACGACACCACCTAGTGATGCAACACCAGCATTGCCTTGTTGGAAGAGTAATGCGCAGTCACTTTGGTCCACAGATTACTCTGTGGGCAAAGACCAAGGCTCGGAAAGCTGCACTGCACTGGGCGCATGTTGAGGAGAGTGATACAAGGGCACTCGGAGCATTGTGGCTGCCATCAACCTCAAAAGACCGAGGCACAATTTCCAGGTTAGCCTGGCCCCCAACTGGAACTGACACTAGCAAGCCTTGATAGCGGCCTGTCTTTCTGGAGTTTGAGAGAGGGTCCCTGCTCTGGCATACAACCACATGCCCAGGAACTCTGTGGACTATGAGGGCTGAAGCATGCTCTTCCTCCTGTTGAGGAATGTCTATGTTTTAAATACTGCAAAAGCTGGGAGACCCTGTTGCGGCACTGCTCCTCTGAGTGAGCACACACCAGCCAGTCGTCCAGATAGTTGAGGATGCATAGGCCTTTCCGACACAAGGGTCCCAGGACGTCCATGCCCTTTGAGAACATGCTGGGAGCCAATGATGAACTGGATGGGATGACACAGAACTCTTAGGCTCTGCCATTGAAGGAGAACCTCTGTCAGCGTCTGTGTCCCTCTTAACTGAAATTATGCATCCTCCAGGTCACTCTTTGCCAACAAGTCGCCTTGGAACACAGTAAACACTTTGCAACATAAAGGTCTCAAAAAAACATATTGGGCCTTTTCAAATCCAAAATTGGTCTCAGCCTAGTATCTTTCTTGGGAATTATGGAAGTACTGTGAATAAAACCCTGTCCTCTGATTGTTCAGCCCCACCTCTCTGATAGCTTTCATTGCCAGCAGAGTGAGGATTTCTGTTGTCAGAACCTCCCTGTGCTGAGTCTTCCACCTCTGAAAAGGTAACTGACTTTGTCAGGGGAGGGACTGTAAATTATCCCCCCGTTTCATGGTGGAGACCACCAAGGGGTCTGCCCCAATGGTCTTCCAAGGCAGAGGGCATCCCAAACACTGACAAGGGGTGGCTTGGTTCCCAAAACTGTCAGGACTGAGGGGAAGACTTAGGGGGCACCTGGCCCTTCCCCTTCCGTTGACTACATTTCTACCTGGTCTAATGGTTGGCTTCCAAACAGACCCCTAGGTCACCTGAAGCCCCTGAAGCTGGATGAGGTGGCCCAGCTGTTGAGTTGTCAAAGAACACTGTTCATGGCCCTGCTGGAGCATCCCTCACATCTCCTAAGCACATCAATGGACATCTTGGGTCCTGGCTTGGTGGAGCATCTTATTTAAATCTGGCCCCCACAAGAGCGATGGCACCACAGGCAGCCTAAGCAAACAGGCCTGGTCTCCCCCCAGCAGCCATGACTGTGACAGCCAGAGATGGCGCCTCACCATCCAAAGGGAAGCCATGGCCCTGCCAGTTGCCACTGCCTACTCTTTCATGAGCTTAGCCAGGAGTGAGGACACCTGCTGCAGCTCAGCAGATAGGTCAGAGCCTCCCTCCTCTGACTACTTTGCCATCTGGCACTGGTACAAGGCAAGAATAGGACCTGTATGAAACAGCTGCCCCTGGATTGCTACTACTCAGTGCATTCTGGCTCACTTGGCATCCATCACTTTAGTGTTTCTGCTTCAGCAGATTGATTTCCCCAAGGTTGATTCGGTGGGGGAGACCAAAGCCCCTGAAGCCTGATCCATGGGAGGAGGTGGGCCGCAGCCAGTTCTCTCCTGATCATCCACACATGCAAGCCCCCTGCATAATCCTGACCAGCAATGGGCTTCAGATGGCTTAGCTAACTGTTTTAACACTGGCTCCTCTAAATCAGGAAGCAGTGGTACTGAAAAAGGGTGTAACTGACCTGCCCCTTCATCATCAAACCGAGTGGTTCTTTGACTTTGCTCTGCTGGCATCTCTATTTCCAGGGCCTGAGCTGCCCGAGTAATGAGCTGGTGATAGAAGGGAGGTGGTAGCTTTAGCTCTTCCTCCTTTCCCTTCACACACACCTGACCTAAGAGGAAGTCCTCACTCTCTAAGCTGGATCCCAATACATCAACCTTTCCCTCCTCCGATGCATCGGACATAGGGCATACCAAATCCAGCTCCTTCTGCCTTACCAGAGGAGGATTGATGCTGGCTGCTCAATGAAAGTGGCTGGACGCTTACAAGAAAATGCCAGAGCCCTAGCTTCACTTACTACAACTGGAGGCATACAGCAACTCACAAAGGAGGCCAAGTCCTGACTGGCCATAGCCACAAGCAGTGAACCCATTGCTAATGACCATCCTCCGTTGGCATCTTTATCCCACAGCCTGATTAGGTGTGTCTTGCTGGGCTCGTGATTTACTCCCATACATTTTCTTCCAGCCACTTCCTCTGATTAGGTTGCATTTCATGGAAGACAATGGTTAAGCATGCAGACCAGCAAAGCTGACTCTGTCACCAGCCTGAGAGGAAAGACAACACAGTGATCCATGGAGGAGTCTGTAAACCAGCTCTCCTACTCACCAGGTGGGTGTAATCATTGCGCTGCCACCACAGGTGTTGTGTCTTAAAAAGTATCCATGTCAGCTGCCCCTGAAAGGGTCAGTTCCCGTACATATGGAATGTGTAGGGTGGTGGTGTAGTCCTGACATGGTGGAGAACCAATGGAGCAACAGCGGCTGCCACCTCAACTGTCCTAAACTCAGTCTTTATACACCTTGCAGGTAACAACACCACACTCTGGATACTGAACAGGTTTCAGACATGAGACCAACTGTTATAAAGGGCTTTTGGATTCAGTTTGGTGACTTTACTATCTTAACAACTACAGTTATAGGTAAGTATTCAGCAGCCCTCTCTATTTTGTAAATAAGAGGAGAATATTAAATCTCAGTGTGTGGACCAGCCTCTCAGAAGTTTAGGTCGCTCTGGAGAAACAGGTACTAGCAACAAGGCAACACACGAAACAGACTCAGGAGGTAAGTTTGAAAGAATAAAAATTAAAAAGAACATTTATTAACTATCATTTCAGTTCCCTTATGTTAAGAGACTAACAAGAGTCCAGTAGGAGCAGCTTGCTGTGAGATTGCGAGACACAGTGAGACTTTGAGATTCTACATGGCAGGAGATCAAAGACCTAAAAGTAAGTTTGGAGTTCACTCACCAACAAATAAACAACCTCCAGAGGGACAACGCTGAGCTCCACTCAACGCTAGCATCGGTGTCATCAGAAGTAGATCTTCTTAAAACAGAACATAAAATTTTGAAAGAAACTGTCCTTGACTTTCAAACCAGAAGTATGCGGGACAACTTGATCTTTACTGGCATCCCCGAGAACGCATCGGATAATCCTGAGGCTCTGGTTAAAAACTTTATGATATCCGCTTTAATATTGTGGCAGGATAGCGCTACACTCCCCACCGTGAGGGGCAGTGTGATTGGCAATTAATTGCGGTTCATCTATAAATAGACCCAGTCAGACCTTTCCCCTTCCTTTCTGCTTCCTCTTCCTCCTGTACGGAGCTGATGGCTGTGTGTGGCGGTGTTTTGCCGGTTAGAACATCGGGTTTGGCAACGAAGGTATGCATGCTCTGCTCTGCTGAATCTATCAGTGTTGCGGGCCCTGTGCTTACTCCAATTTCGCTCCGTCTAACAGTGTGTTGTGCCGAGAGCTGGGCTGTCTCCCTCGGGCCTGTGTGTGCGCAGTGTGTTTTCTGTGGGTAAGTCGCTTGGTTGTCTGCCTTTTACATCAACCTGCCGATGGTCTGGTGAGGGGTACTTACTATGGTTCTCTCCCAGCCATTGCTGGTGGAGTCTGAGCTGCGGGTTTCCTCCTCTTGCCGTGTGACACCTTGATCCTGCTCTCCGGTAGGAAATGTTTATTTGTAGCATTTGTTATTTTTTTTGTAATTTTGTATAATCCAATTCTATTATGTTAAGTTGTTTATTTCCTAATTATGTTAATTTGTTTATTTTGCAGTGCGTGGCCGTCACTTGCTGCTCAAGCCTCGCTGCTGTTTTGGCTCTTTTCTGGCTTTTCCGCTTTTTCCCCGAGTGTACCTATCGGCGCTCGGACTTGGCTGCGGCCATACAACCTGGCCAATGTGGTCAACGTTAGTTGGAGCAGCGTCCTGATCCTCCCATTGACGCCGAGCCGTTCCCCCACTGGCCATTAGTTCTATTTAAATTGGAGCGGCAGACCATTAATTAACCGCTTGAGTTATTTCTTTTCCTTTTGTTATTTTTTTCCTTTGATTTATTATTGATTTTCTGAGTCATATTTGATTTATTATTTAGAAGCCTTTTTGTTTCTTATTTTGATCATTTGGATTGAAATTGGTTTCTTTTGGTTTTGGGTTGTTGATATTTCAGTTATGGTGTGTGTGAGGGTTACCTTGGTTTTATGTTTTTAATGGTGTCTTTTTTTCCTTTTTGACAGGTGCTGGGGCCCAGAGCGGCAGCGGTTCCCCTGGTGGCAGTTCCTTTTTCACTTCTTTGTTTGTTTTGGTTTGCTGTGACACGGGTGTTGTGTAGTTTTGGATTTTTTTTCCCCTTCGTTACTGCTGTTGTGGTAAGCCCCAGCCCTGTCCTCCTTTTTTTTTTAATATAAATATAATTATAGAGTGTGGTCTAGACCTGTTCTATATGTTAAGTGTGTTGAGATAACTTTGTTGTGATTTGGCACTATATGAATAAAATTGATGTAAATTGAATTGAATTACATGTGTCGCTACTACAGGATACGGAATTTAATAGTTTATTAGAAGATGAACTTGATCATTTCTTTCTGGTGAACACTGGGTCAACAGATAAGTTTGGGACTGTTTGGGAGGCCTCTAAGGCTTATATAAGGGGGAAAGTTATTGCTTATTCGAGCAGAAAAAAAGAGAGTGAATACAACGATTAAAAGGTCTTGAATCTCAGCTTTAAGAATTAGAGAAATCATAGAGAAACACTCTGACCCATTGTTGAAAAAAATATGTGACTTGAAATTTCAAATAAATGAAATATACAACAAAAAAGCTGAGCATGCCCTATTTAGGTTGAAAAGTAATTTTTATGAGAGTGGCGAAAAAAAATCAGGGAAACCATTGGCTAGACGATTACAGAAAAAGGAGACCAGTTATGCTATACCAGCTGTTAAAAAACTAGAAATGTGAATTGGTGACAAACACAGGGGCTAGCAACAAAGTATTTGCAAATTTTTATGAAAAACTTTATAAATCAGAGGTCAGTCCAGAGGCGGGTAACTACGAGAAATTTTTCTCAAATATCAACTTGCCAGAAATGTCAGGAGATCAGAAAAATTTCTAGACAGCCTCATAAGAATAGAGGAGGTTAAAAAAGCCATTTCATCAATGAGGGTTGGAAAATCACCTGGTTTAGACGGCTTTCCCTCAGAATATTATAAGAAGTATGTTGACAAACTGGCTCCTATCCTTAAAACAGTGTATGATGAATCATTCTCATTGGGAAAACTACCAGAAACATTTAATGAAGCGTTGATCTCTCTAATTTTTAAAAAAGATAAAGATCCCACTGATCCAGGAAGTTTTAGACCTATTAGTCTGATCAATGTGGATTGTAAAATTCTGACAAAGGTTCTTGCTATGAGGCTAGAGAGTGTTCTACCACACTTAATACACTCAGATCAGGTGGGATTCATTAAAGGAAGATCATCTTCAGATAACGTTAGACGCCTATTACACCTCATACGGCTTAATCGAGATGAAAGCACCCCAATAGCTGCTTTCTCCTTAGATGCTCAAAAGGCGTTTGATAGGGTGGAGTGGGGCTTTTTGCGGCATACGCTTGGGACATTTGGGTTTGGGGAATGTTTTATTAAATGGGTGAATGTGATCTATTCAGATCCCAGGGCGACAGTAATAACAAATGGAATGACCTCGCCCTTCTTTGGCCTAACACGTGGGACCAAACAAGGAGACCCTCTCAGTCCTCTACTTTTTACATTGTTCCTTGAGCCCTTGGCCATTGCTATTAGGACAGAAACTGGTATTAAAGGGGTGTCACAAGGGGGGGAGGAACACAAAATGTTTCTGTACGCAGATGACATTTTATTACTTATCAAAGACCCTATAGTGTCCATCCCTAATGTTTTATCAACAATTGAATCATTTTCAAAATTATCAGGCTATAAAATAAATTGGCAAAAATCCGAAGGTATGCCAGTATCAAGAGGGTGCAGCCAGTCAGTAATTTCTACATTCCAGTTTAAGGTTATCTCATCCGGAATGAAATATCTAGGGATTAGATTATGCTCAGATCTAGAAAATATAATATCCATTAATACAGCTCCTTTAATTCAAAAAATTAAGACAAATTTGGACAAGTGGAAATTGATAAACCTCACTCTGTGGGGGAAAATTAATATTATAAAAATGGCAGTCGCTCCGCAATTTAATTACATCTCTATGATGATACCAGTAACCATCTCTGATGGGATCTTCAAACAATATAATCGTATGATTACAGATTTCTTATGGAACGGGAAAAAGCCCAGGATTGCTTTGAGGAAACTCTCTGCCTCAAGAGATATGGGGGGACTGGCTCTTCCAAATATGGAATTATATAGCACAGCATTTGAAATAAACAAGCTAACAAATCACTGGACAGACTACGGGTCAAGCCCTAGTTGGGTTAAGATCGAGAGGGAACTGGCTGCTCCGTTTAATATTGTGGAATTATTGTCACAGAGGAAAGTGGACAGACAGACAGAAGAAGAAAACCTAATCTTACAACACTCCCGGTGGGCATGGGCAAGAGCACACAAGATCTTGGGGATTTCACAGTATAAGCAGGGTTATTCTTCTATATGGAATAATCCTTCAATATGTGTTGGGAAAAAGACTCTTTTTTGGGGTACATGGTTGGCAAAAGGGATACGTGTTATCAATAACCTCTACAGGAACCATTCATTTATATCATTTCAGGACCTTAAAGAACAATGTGATTTAACAGACAAAGGGGATTTCTGGAAGTATTTACAGTTGAGGAGTAGTGTGAGTTCTACTTTTGGATTAGAATGGGCAGAGAAAGGAGAAAATAAGGTTCAAGAATTTCTCAACTGTCATCAAACTCTGCACTCCGCCTCGCTGTTTTATAGAAAAATGTCAAATATTCAAACAAGAATGTGTGAAAGCTTGAGACTAATATGGCAAAAGGATCTCGGTGGTGAGATTAGGGAAGAAGCATGGCAGGATGTGATCTCAAGTGTAGGCTGGGCTACAAGGGATGCAAGGAGTAAGTTCATCCACTATAAAATTGTACACAGATATTATTTTACACCACTGAAATTGTTTAAAATGGGTTTAACTCAAGACAGTAAATGCTGGAAATGTCATAAGGAGTTGGGCACATTCCTTCATGCCATATGGGACTGTCCTATGGTACTGCCCTTCTGGAAGGTGGTGCTGAAAAACCTGGAGGGATGGCTTAAACGACCCATACCAGAATCCCCACGACTATGTTTGTTAATGGATAGGGCTCTAATGCCACCAGGCCTTACCAAAGCAGAGCTCCGGCTGACAGTAACCGGTTTTATTGTTGCGGCTCGGCTAATACTACGCAACTGGAAGAGCCCACATAAACCAGAGCTTGTGGAGTGGTTTAAACTCATGACAGAGACTGCTGCCTTTGAAAAGATGATTGCCAGGGTTAATAATGTTCCAAGCAAAATGAGTCAGGTATGGGAAGTCTTTGTGGACTACATGGGGGGTGTAGCGCCTTAGAGGGATGTGAAGCACTATGGGAAAGATAAGTATTATATGTGATTGTATTTATGTATGCTATGAACATGTATGAATTGTGAGGGGTGCCAGGGGTGGGGCTGCCTTTAAGTTGTTAGAGTCTTATTTTTATTTCTGATGTTATATTATGTTTTATATTTTATTGATATTTTATGTTTATTTTGTGATTTATCATTATTATTATGTTTTTCGTGTCTTATCTATGTTTCTTCTTTGTTTGTTAAGATATTATATTAAAATAAATAAAAATTTGAATGACAAAAAAGATAATGACGCTGCCTCTACCTGACCTCAGAACCATCAATGAAGGATCTTTAAAGCCCTCAAAGATTTTTAAAGAGGATTGTCTTACTTTTACTGAAATATTTGAAAAAGTAGAGCAACATTCTTAGTGTGCCTTTCAATTTATGGAAACTCACATGACATTTGGTGTAATGCTGCATCATTACACAGCTGTCATAAATGTTCCAAACTGAATGTTCACCAATAAATTTAAGCCTTTATACAACACAGGAGGGAGGAACCAGACAGAACATGTGACTTAAAGTTGAGAATATATTTTTAGTACTTCTTCCTTTAAAAAAACCTTCTATGTGCCTCTCTTGGCATTTGTAATTGTGAATAATGAAAGATTATCTAAACACTCCTGGCATTATTTATAATTATTATTTATTTTCCTCTGCAGAAACAAAGCAGCAAACATATTCAAAAGAAAATAAAAGTTACTTTCAGTTTTTTTTGCCAAACTGTGTCATATACAGTAACTGCTGAAAATTATAATTGATTTATGACTCAATGATTAAATTTATGCAGAAGTGTGAGTGTCACTCCATTCTATTTAACAGGGGACCAAAGACATTCTGTACCATCCAAGTGGGAACTATTTTTGTGCTTTAGAGCACAATCTTAAAAACATGATAATTTATTTAAAACCCTCTTAAAGGTGTGAATCTTATTGTGGTGGTTCTGAGAGAGGCAGGAGTTAACTCTATCAGACAACAGCAAGTAGTTAGGATGTTGAGGTGTCTCTTTTAAAGCCAGATTTACCTTGACCAGATGTTAGTAAAGGCTCATTCTTCAACAATAGCTGCCTGATGTGTTTTGACAAAGTGCTCAATTACAGGAGGTCACTGAAAGGTGAAATTTACATGGCACACTTCACACTTGTGGCCGAGAACATTTCAAAAGCTACACATATGTGTAGGATAATAAGTTTTGAGCCATTGAACAAAACTCAAAAAACTTAAACAAAACTTCAATGTAAGATTCAAGTCTAAGGTTGTTACTGTGGGTTTTGTCTAATGGAGTAATAAAATGTGCAATTAGTCTTTTGAACTTTATTATTGAGTAAAAATTAATGAACTTTAAAAACCTCAGTCCTCTCAGGTCCACTGCTGGTTGGTGCTCAATGAAGCAGTGTTCCCTCTTAGATAGAATGAAATGACACTCACACTCTGGTGTTGATATTAAAAAAAAAAAAGAAATTAATATTTTAGCTAAAGGAAAGTAGCGTAATAACTACATTTACAAATGTTATACTGGCAGTTCTCGATCCTGTGAAAACATGAACATAGTAGTTTCTTTCTTTTAAAATGAAGTGGTCAGAAAATGCTGTTTCAACAAAAAATTCCACCACATTATTGATAAATCTGCTTGTGTGTGTGCACAAAACAATAGGAGAGGGCATGTTTAACAATGCAGTGTCACAACCCCCACAGTTAATTTACATCTGTACAGAGAGCTTAAGGTGACTTTTGAGGGGTTTCAGTGAGACATGCACAAGGCTCAAGGAAACACTGCTCGACAAGCTGACTGTGGATCAGATTAATATACTTAGTGGTTACATATTAATAAAGGTTAATACGTCATTGCAATATTCGTCACAATACTAAAATTATGACTTCTGTATGATATCTGCCCAAAATATCTTAATGATAATACTAAAAAGATATCATGGCAGAAACATAAAACACCAGGAAAGAGTAATGAAATAATACATAAGATGTAAACATACATGTGAATATAATTTTTTTTTTTGCTTGTACTTTTGACACTAAGTACATTTATTACAAGAGAATTACTTTGAAAACTTGATCATATTTAATATCAGATACTTTAAAACTCTTTTGTAAGTACTATTTATTTACCTTCAGTTTTACCAAAGTAATATTTTAAGTTGATGTCTTACTGAAGTATTACTTTTGCTTACTTTGTACAACACTGCTCAAACCCAGGATTACAAGCCTGCACACAACAGTGGTGCACTAAAATAAACTGCACACAAACCACAAAATACACCTCTGCTCTGTATGTATGTAGGGGGGCATATTTTACATTATTTATTAACCTTTGCTAACCAACCTGTCGCTCTTTGAATTGCTTAAACAAGTTGGCATGCCTCTCAATGAGATGATAGATGTGTTGGCTCCCTTAGTCTCTGTGGCTTTGAAATATCTTTTGCACTGGTTCTTTTTTGTTGTCCACGGTGTTACCCAGACTGTTTAATTATATTGAATAATGCTATACCTCAAACATTAGCATCAATAGCTCTTGTTCTGCTTTTCACCATGAAAGCAAACAAACATTATGGCATGCACAGCAGAGCTCTGAACAGCACAAATGCACACACGCCCATTGCCAACAGGGAGTGAACACATAGCCACACACATACTCACTGTCTAAGAAATATGACTCTTATTAAAACACTGTCACTCATTAAGTATTGGTATTAATAAAAAAGTAGCATTATATTGTTTTGAGCAGCTGGATACTGTGGTACTTTTCCAGTATTGATGTTCTGTGTAACACCACAATGCAATTATTTTAATAATTTTTTTGCTGCAGTTAGTAATGTGACTGGCCAATTACAGAGAGATTAACAGAAAAAAATGAACCTTCATTAAGATGTATTCCACTCCATATACATGACAGTGTTTTTCAGTTTGTTCAGTAATGTGGAAGCTCACAGAGTAGCAGGTGGTTTGACAGTACAGAGCAGAAAGAGAACCTGAACAGAGTGTGGACTCTGAATAGCAGTTAACTGATCTTGAGTTGGTCTTCGATTGGTCTTCTTTCAGCCTCTTGTTCCATTCTGTCCATGTTCTACTGCAGCTGGGGTCAGAACCACTGAGAGTCAAAGAGCTCTCAAGGCTGATTTATGGTTGTGCATATGGTTCCACGCAGAGTCTTATCCATAGCTTACACATGTGCCCTACGCCGTATGAGCATTTCTATCTGCACATGGGTGATTTGTTATGCATTTGTAACATAGATGTAAGATATCCATAGTCCATAGTCACAAGGCAGAGTTAAATTTTTGGGGAGGTGTGTGTCAAGCTGCGACGCACAGCTCTGTGTAGGGTCCACGGCTACGCTGTAAATACAGTGTAAGTTCATTGCAGAAACATAAACTGGGCTTTATGTTTAACAAGGGTTGTCAAGGGTTTGTTAAGGGTTTAACAAATGATTTTGAATAATTTCATTTATTCCAAGAATAATTCAAATCCAACTTTTTTGTGTGTGCTAAATGAAATGCACATACGGTTACTATGTCAGACTTCAGTCAGTGTTTATTAATGTTAAAAAACCTCATTCAGCTACTTTTCTGAGTGGCTTGTACTGTAGGTTGCAATTTTCATCAAAAGCTGAGGAATTATTTTACTGATTTTTATTTTAGTGATTTTTTAGCCATTTTTTGAATCTTCTCAGCCTTCCCTAAAGAGGTAATCTGAGAAAGCATACAACTGCAAGACATATGGCCATGTAGTGTTTTTTCTGGCACAATAGAGCTCACCTGAGGGATAGCAATAGTTCAGTCAAGTTACGCTCAATACACTTTTCAAGTGTTTAGAGATTATTTTAATTCCAATTGTATTATTTTTAGCTTTATCCTTGTTTTCCTATTTTTATTTAACTCTTAAGTTTTTTTAATAACTCCTCTGCTGTTTTTTGAGTAACCCTTCCTTTTAACAGCATGAAGCCTGAAAAATTAATGTGTTGTTCAAAAAAAAAACAAACACAACAAAAAAACCCAGATCGGAAGAGC
>JAQMCX010017232.1:0-18402 GCA_029814765.1 Acanthurus leucopareius | reverse complement strand
GCTGCATCAGAAGGCGGGCTCTAATGATTACTTCGCAGACAAGCCGTAAAACTGATTTTTGTGAAAGTAATTCATGGTGAAGTTCTGCTGAATCAATTTTGTAATATTAGATGAGAGCTTAAATAACCAAAAAATTGAGTCAGAAGAACTTAATTTATAAGAAGGGATCCAGTTTACAAAATTAGGTCCCAACAACAAGGCGCTTGAAGGACTTTTTACAGTGCATAATTACTGCATCGGATCCTGCAACAGCATCTTTCATGTGACTGTCCTCAATCTAAGACATCATTATTTGATCTCACAAGGATCTTTTTTTTTTTGCTATCTGGGTGATTTAAGACATTGCAAATTGACTGTAATCAATCTTGATTCTAAATTTACCACATCTTTTACAAGCTCTTTTTCTGCTAAATCACGCTTTAATCACTTCATACTACTGTTGCTCACCCTGTTAAACTCCATTTTACATTCAGTTTTTTTGTTCTATGTCTTTTTATTACACATTGTTAATTATTGTTGTGTAAACACATTTTCAGTTTAGTAATGTTTCATGTTGTTGTGCATTAAGTTTTGTATTTTTCTGAGTTCTTGCCTTCGTCATTTTACAGTAAAACATTCCTGCTTTGTTTTACCTTAAGGTTTCTTCTTATTTAAACTTAATTTAATACAGGAAACCAGGACATGGGCAAAGATTAAAGAGATCATTACTAGCCTCGGGGAAAGGGGAAAGGGAGCTTGAGAAGTTCTTGCAGGGAGGTGCAGGCAGGGGAGTGGTGTGGTGTTTGGCACAGAGGGGGCAGTGGCTGCAGTCTTGATGAGGAGCTGAGTGGAGCTGGGGCTTTCAACATGAGGCTGGGCAACATCGTGGCTACAGCGCTTGAACAGGCACACAAGTAAAGCAGAGGCTAGAGGAGAGACAACCAGGGTTTTTATGCAGAGCTTGATGAGGATGATCTGCAGGTGCACTGACTCAGGAGCTCCAGCCACCAGCCACCAGGAAGCCACGGGAAGGAAGTAAGGAAAAACTTCACACACTCCTCAGTCCCAGAAACGCACACCAAACTCCATAACCACCACACAAGTATGGTTAATTGGGCTCCCTGGATAAATGATTAGTGACAAGTAACTAATTTGCATTATTTACTAAATTTGAGCTAATTTTCAATACACAGTTTAGTCTGAAGCCCTTTTTTTATATAAAGGCAGCACATTTTGACAGTCAGAGCTTGTCAATTTGTTGCCATGGCTGTTTCAGACCAGCTTAGCTGTTGAGGTTATCACTGTAAATTTATGTGGAGGTGTGTTTTGTGGCATATTTACAAATGCAAATTAAGTCTTTGTTCTCCTTAGCTGCAGAGGTGTTCAGTGCTGCTTGGTCTGATTGACCGATCAGCTGATTAGCTGTTGGCAGGTTGCATCCATTCAAAAACTGACTCTGCATCGGCTCCCCTGCATTTTTTTCTCAGCCTCCCTAGCAGTCTTTACCATTGCAGCCCATCCAACTACTCTCATTTAAAATAAATGAGAGAACTTGCATTTTTGGTGCAGCTGTTCTTTATGGAGCTGGTTTTGTGCATGGGGAATTGAAGCAGGCAAAGGACAAACAAACAAATAAGCAAACAAACAAACCAACCAATAAATACATAAACTATTGCAGACAGTTGATAGCTCACTAAAGTGATCCCTGACTCTGGAGACATGGACGGGTACTGGGCCTAGGAGTACTGGGCCATAGTCTACCAGGCAGCAAAGAAAGTATACAATATAGCTAAAAATTGTGAACAATAATTTCAAAACCTTTTAAGCCTGTATTCTATGAAATGACAAACAGGCCAAATAAAGAAGAAAGAGAGAATTGTTCAACTGTGCCACCCACCACCCTATGTGCCCTCAAAGTCAATGTCAATGTAAAACAGTTATTAAACAGAGGGAAAAAAAGACATGCACATCTAGATGTTGTTCCAGTCACTTTAATGATATGCTTGGCAAATGATGTGATGTTTTGGATCACAGCCCTTCATCAGACATGAAACAGGTAGAGACATGCCTGCCATGAGATCGCACAGGGTCACCTGACCTTTGATAAACCCAACAATACATGAAAAGATATATACATATTAAAAATGTATAAATAAGCAGAATGCATATACACAAAATTTACATATGCACTGTAAAAAATGACAATAATCAAAAGTGAAAAACCAACTTGTCTATCACATGACCGAAATATCAGGTGTAAACCATCATAATGACATGTAATATCAAGAAGAAAAGAATGTTTTGAAGGGAAAATATACCCTATTACCAAGAGGTGTCCCTACTATTCTAAACAGAGGGTAAAATTTTGATAACAATAAAAAGGATACCATAGACTCACAAGTATGACATGAAATATCAGCAGCAGTATCACAACACTGGAATTACACAACATGAAATATAAAAGACCATAAGCTGGGGTAGTGACATCCATCAATCCATGTACCCTACATGTATCATGAAAACATTCCAAAAATATTCCAAAATCCAGAGAAATCTGCACAGGAGTCATAGCAAGCAAAAGTCATGACATGTTTTATATTTACGGAAAAGGCAGCAAATCAAAATCCTCATTCAGCCCCTTATGAGTCAGAGTGCCTAAATTGATTCCAAAATGCTTCTCTTTTGAGTAATATCGCCACAGTGGCAAGGAAGTTTAATTTGCTCATTGACCAAATATCTGAGAGAAGAAACACTTTGAGAGGCTTCTGTAAACTACAATGACACTGGGTCTCTGGTGTCATGGTTACAAGAATTAGATATATGTTCAAAAATTCTTGTTTTTAAGTTCCGTTTTTAAGTTTGACACAGTTTCCCTATAATTAATATTGTTTTACTATTTATTTTGTAGTTTAGTCTCTCAGACTAGAGATAGCATGTTGCCTGGCCTCATCACAAGCTAAGTGATAATTCAAAGAAGTAAGTTTGATGCTGTTAAAGGGATGGTTCAAATGTTTTGATGTGGGGCTGCATGAAACGCTTGGAGAAGCAGCGTGGGGCACCAGCAGGAAACAGAGCATAGTATTGCTGCTTACGGTATCAACAGCAAAACGTCTCTGAGCCACCAATGAGCCCAGCCACCTAAAGTATAAATATCCCTTTACCTGCTAGCTACACTTGTAAAATTTTGAGCTCTTTGCATTCCCATCAGACTGCAGTTTCCTTTGGGGACTACATTCTTTAACCATTCCTTTACTATGTTTTTTTATTGAAAGGTCAGTGGTTCCATCCCTGGCTCCTCAAGTCTTCATGTTGAAGTATCTTTGGGCAACATACTGAACAACAATTGCTCCCAGTGGCTTTGCTAGTGTAAATGTGTGTGTATGAATTCCTGATGAGCCTATTGGTGCTTTGTAAAGATGCCACCTGGCATTAGTGTGTGAATGTGTGTGAATGGGCTAATGCTGACTTGTGTGACATATATGAAAAGCTTTGAAAAATTGAAGGATTTGAAAAGCGCTATGTAAATACAATAGCAATTTTATTTACCATTTTGTACTGTAGCAGCTGAATGTAACAGCGATTACTGCTGCACAGGCTTTAATAAGGGTTCCCTTCTTTCTCCTCCACCTTAAAATGCAATCAATATTCTGCGCACGCACCCCAAAAAATGCTGTGGAAAGTAATAGCTTTAATCATTATTTTGATCTCATCTGTTGTTTACCTCCATTGTTCGCCGCCAGCTTATTTCGTTTTAAGTCCTGCAATGAAATTTCCTTTATCTGAACTGCTTCTAAGCAGATGTTAGCAGACATTCAAAAAAAAAAAATCTGTTATAGGCAACAAATTGTAATCTGGCATCAAGACCTATAGTGTAAATCCAGCCTTTGCTGCTGGATCCTTGCCTTTGTTTGTACACAGAAAAAACAAACTTGTAAGATTTACTGAATAAAATCCTCGTAACAAATTGCACTAACACTTTTTAAGTAAATTTTACCACTGTAAAATCAAGTACAGGCTACTTCCCAGTATAAAGTAAAATATATTTACCACTACCATTAACAGTTGTGAAGATATTAAGTAAATGTAACTTCATTAGGCTATATTAAAGTTAGAAGTTATATTTATTCAAAATAATTAAGTAAAGTCAATTGATTGTTACAGTGAGGAACATAAAATATTAAGTAAATATTATAAATCTGTAATATTTAATGTTATGAATTAATGAAGTAGTCTCTAGTATTTTTTTTGTGTTCTACAATTCCAGTTACTCCGTTGTATTAAGTTGATTTACTTACAATAATTATGTAAATTTGACCTATTTTCTATCTTTCTAAAAGTTAGCCGTCCTGCACAGGTAGCACGCTACGTGGAGACGCCATTATCTTTAATCTGGTCACCCTAGCTAAAGTGATTAAAATTAACATTAACATAATATGAATGGATGTGAAAGGTATATTGTATCATGCAAATGTGACTAAAACTATCAAACGGACCTATAAGTTATGACAAACTTTAAACAGAAAAAGCAGTAACTTACGTTTCACCAAAGCTATCCCTGGCCAGCAGAGCACCACCTCCGTGACACGTTCTGATACCGAGCCGTCTTCTTTATTTTGGTTAGCGGAGCTCCAACCGTCAGCACTCGCAGGCTATTTTGTCCAAATGCGCATGTGTGGATCATTGACTGTATAAAACACTGGACAAACCCTCCGTGACGTCATCCATTGGTTACTGCATGAGCGAAAGTAAAGCCTCAGAAATCTCCCCCTGGGCGCTGCCATTAGCCTGCGCGTGACTCCGCCAAGAGCCCGCCTAAACGACAAAAAACCAAATATGGGAAAAGAGGCAGGGTCGAAGGACGGGAAGCGCACCCACTCAGCTAACAGCCCCCGGCTATACGTCAACAGGCCGACAATCAACAGCCGAATAGCCGAATTTTAAGCTTAAATATAAAATAAACAAATGAGTTAGAAAAAAATTCACCCCCCTCAGAGTTTTCATGAGATGGTAGAGAAGCTGTAGACGAAAAACTGTTTTTTGAACCAGGCTGTAAACATGTTTATTTCTGCTCTAAAGTTGATCATTTTAACATGGGCTCCAATGGGAATTTGCTCTCTTTTGGGGCCAGCCTCAAGCGGTCAGTCGAGGAATTGCAAGATTTTGTACTTCCTGGTTGGCTTCAATGCGGAAGTGGGGAGTTTGCCCCTTGGATGTAACATGTACTAATGCAATATAATTGCATATAGGTAGAGGAGTGCATTGTGGGAAGTCCTCCAGCAGTTTTAGTCTATATAGCAGCATAACTAGGGGCTGGTGCAAACCCTAAGACTGGGCCGACCCTCACTACAAGCTTTATCGGAAGGGAAAGTTTTAATCCTTCTCTTAAATGTGAAGAGGTTTCTTCCTAATGATAAAAGGGATTTCCACATTTAACACAACATTATTTTGAAGATTAGTCCTTTAAGTTTATAGATTTTTATACTTTGGAGCAAAGAATTGTTAATGACTTACACGAAAAGTGCAAAGCAACACTGTAAAAACTGCAATCTAGCAGCTGTATCCAAAAATGGGTCAACAGTTGCTCCACGTCCCTTAATCATTTGCAGAAGGCTTCCCCATTATTTGATCAGAGTCCCAGCCAGATTAAATGGGATTCAATGAGCCTGCCAGAAATAGCAGCTCTAATGTGTATCATCAATCGTGTTAACTGGCAGGTGGTGTAACTATTTTCCCCTTAGTGAAGTTGCCGCTCGACGGTAAATTTGTTTTTAATTAAACATATTTTTTCTTAATTTCCAAATGGCTCCTTGGATTCTCCATTAACTCCCGTACAAAACAAAAGTCCATGTGAAAAATGTCTCCACTTCACACTAAAACGCCGATGTGCTCCGTCCAACCAGGAAGTGGTCCTGATCACGCCTCCCTGAGCATTCACCTTGATGGGCCCACAAAAAACCCCCGACAAACCCCCTCCTCTGCCTCTCCTATTGGACAAGGCACGAAGCTGGAGTGGGCTCTGATTGGTTGCCAGCGCCCAGCCTGTTGCTGGGCTGTTTCCATGGAGATCACTATCACCATTTCCCCTCCGCCTAAGTGTGTGGAGAAGTGAAGAGAAAAAGAGAGAAGGATGGAGACAAATAATGACAATGAGAGGAGGGAATGATTAGATTAGGGAATGGGGGTTTAATTTGAAGGATGGGAGTGAGTGTGTGTGTGTGTGAGTGTGTGTGTGTGTGAGTGTGTGTGAGTGAATGTGTGTGTCAGAATGAAGTCAGTGAAGCTGTAAAGGGATGTAAAGTGAGAGAGGAGGATGCTGAGCAGTTAAATGGTGAAGAATTTCAGGTCTGCTGCAGTCAAGATGGCGCGTTTCTCTCAGATGATGCCTCCTCCTGCATCCTAATTCTCATCTCGCAGAATCCAACATGCTGAATTCATACACGAGCAGCTGCAGACATGCTCGTACATGCTAATTTTATGTTTCCTAAACCCTGGAAATCAGAGTGCTTCTGCTGAGAGCAATAAAGGAGAACCATGAGAACATTTCTGAGGTTAGACAGAAGTGTTAAACAGCCTCTTGTCTCTTTTCTGTGAGGAACAAAACTAACAGTGCATCAGTTAAAAGTCTGTATCTCACCATCGAGAGAAATTCAACTGCTATGCTCACATAAATCAGACAAATGGGTGTCTAGTGTACTAATATTAGACGAGAAAGGAGCCGAGCCCACACATTGATTTGGCAGAACATAAATCTGTCTCCATACAGGAACACGGTGCCTCATAAGACTCTTTCAGAGTGAGAAGGTGGAAGTTAGAGCTTAAAAGGGAGAAATTGTGAAGAAAAATCGCAGTAGGCTTTTTCAGTTTTATCACCTGCTGTATTACAATCTGTTTCAGAAAGACAAAAGCGTTGTCAGGTGGAATTATTTAGTCCACACTGAGATGGCTGCTGTGAGAAATTTAAAGGATGAAGCGGAGAGGAAGGGATGAGGAGTGACATACGGATAAATGGATGAGCAGGAGGCACGAGGCAGTGATCGATACACACTGCAGAAAGGTGAGAGAGACTGAAGGTGTGACACTGAAGAAGAGGAGGAGGAGGAGGAGTCCATATTTACTCAGCACACAGCGTCAGAACGAAGGCACACATCTGATTTAGTGTCACTGATTGTAAAAATGGCTTCGGCCCCCACAAACACTCACACACAGGCTTTGTGGTTCAAAGCTGCGTGCTGATTTATGAACTCGACGTACAGCACACATGCAGCTGAATGCAGTTTCCCTCTGAATGTAAGATGAACCTGCCTTCACCTGTGTAAATCACTTCACAGCCCCCCCCCCATCAGACAGAACGGTGTTTCATCCTGCCTGACAGCCTTGAATCTGCAGATGAAGTGTCCGTCAGCCCTTTGAGTCCGGCCGCGTCGGATTAAAGTACAGTTTTGTTTCGTGCGTCGGACTGATGAGACTTCAGCCGGAGATCTTGTTCGTGACAGTTCTGGAAAATGAAAACGTCGCTATGCAGAGATTTTAGCCAACGTGCAGATTTGTGACAGAAACAAGATTAAAGGTTTATAGTGATGACAAAAGGCTGCGAAGCTCACTGCGAACAGGAACAAATAAACTGTCACATGGACGAGAAACAAAGGAAGAACTTTGCTGTGCAGAAGGTTGAAGGGTTCATTGTTACTCAACATGTTAGGCTAAAGTTTTGTTGATGACTGAGCTTAACTGTGCATCAATCTAAGCTGCAGAGTGATTCACTTTACACTTTGCTCCTTTGGCCTAAGAAGACGTTTGCATGTTTGTACAAGAATATTAAAGCACAGTCCAAGATTACTTCCTTAAACTCTGGGTTTAATCATTTCACAGTGGTGTTGGGTCTTAGCAGCAGCTACATGTGAGTGTTTGAAGTCAACATCCTGAACTTGTTTGCAAGCAGTTATGTAGTTACACACACATGTGATACAAAGCAACGTCAGAAATGGACAGAAAGACCGAAATACATTTTTTGAGACACCATTAGATGTAAAACCTTCCAATAATAATATAAATCTTTATAACTGAACCACATGGTTTCACCAAATTGTCCTGCAGGAACCTCATGGTTTTCAGTTCTGACAGGACCAAACTTTAGCTTGTTTAGGTGCAAATTTATGAGATGAACACTCAAAAAACACAAGTGATACCTTCAGAAACTGTTTCCTGTCTGTGAACTTAATCAAACTGGCTTTTTCAGAAGCTGTAGACAACAATAAACCTTTTCTGAGACCCTTAACGGACGCACAGAGGAACTGAGGCCAGTGTTTTACTTTTTCAGCAGAAGTTTCTGAGACTAACTTTAATGATCACCGATACATTTATTCTTGCCACCATGCAGGCTGCTGCTTAATACTCTGAGAGCTGAAAGCACTGAGATTGATTAATATTGTTCCTCAGTATAAGAGCATGAGCTCTCATATGTGTCTTCTGCTCGCAACAATGTGAGTTAGACGTGTTGCATAATGTCTTACATCACAAGGTGGAGCCCTCGCTCTGCTGCTCTGCAGAGAGACGCCGGGCTGTATGGAGGAATTTTAATTTTAACAGTGCAGCTCATATCACCGCTGGTTTTATTACAAAGACGCTGAGAGTTCACTGGTTTGTATGTAACACAGACTGTATGCAGCTGTGACATGATGATGAGGAGGAGGAGGAGGAGGAGGAGGAGGAGGAGAATCCCTCCTGTCCTTCCTGTTTGTGTGTGCGTGACCTTCAGGCGTACCTGAGGAGACATTTTCATTCACAGCATGATGAGGTGTGAAGGAGCTCTCCCTCACCTCCTCCCACCTCCTCTGCCTCCCTCCGTCCTCTCCTCCGTGACACCTCCTCTCCTCCTGCTGCCTCTTTCCTCCTGATGCTCTCACTCAGTCTCCATGTCAGATATGGTGTCTACTTTGTAGCTCACTGCTCCCTCTGCTGGAGGACTTTTGAAACAACAACTTGGAGCAAAATTTAAAGGACTAAAGGAGCTGAATCAAGCAGATTGCACAAATACATTTCTTGTTTTTCTCTTTAATTGTGGAAATTTAAATCTAAAATATATCGAAGTCAAATGTTTCTAATCCTGCTGCACACTTCACTTTATTTCTTAGTTTTTCTTTGTTTTTTTGAAGAGTAACAAGATGATAACAGATGAAATACAAACATGAAGAGTAACCATTTCTCCCACTTTAAACCTTTGATATTAAACCTTATATAAAAGAGCAGTTTTTGAATAATTGCCCATTCATTTTATTGCAGTTTATGTAAATAACACAACTTTTTCCTTCTCTTCTTCTGCATGTTGATAATGAATATAGTTCACAGACAGTGTCTCCTTTCACAAAGTGTCGTTAATAAGAAACTTCCTGCATACCAGCTGCAATCTAACTTCTTTTACACTGTAATATTAGTTTATCTAAGAGCAGATAAACCAATATAAATGCTCCTCTAACCTTGACACAGATTGTGAATTATCCCCCCCCCTCCGCGATCCTTCACCCGAGAGAGTCATTAGAGCGACTGTCTGAGGCAGAAAATCAAATCCATGATACATACAGTCATTTTCTCTCTCATTTGAATGCAGCCGACTGACTGCTTTACAGCTGAGTAACAGCTCAAGCGAGCATACAGAATGTGATTAACCGCCGCCATGTTAATGACATCAACTCTGAGCGATGATGATGAAGAAGAAGAAGAAGAACCAGAGAGCGCAATTAACCCGAAGAAAATTAGCAAACTTGGAGACATCAAGAGGCTGTAATGGCTGTGAGATGGCAGCGGTGACGATGCAGTAAAGCCTCAGAGATAAGAGACTCATCAGAGTGTGTGTGTGTGTGTGTGTTTGTGCGTGTGTGTTTGTGTGATCTGCTAAATGAATTTGCATCGGCCACATAATTAATTTATGGGAGGATTTATTGCTTAATGTTTGGAGTTTATGATGTAACGATTAGATTTCAGTTATTTCACTGATTCTGCAGATCTTCTGGAAACCGTATGAAGGCAATTTAGCGTTTAGACCCTGAAATTAACTCATTTTTTATTTATGCACTTTTTCCTCTAAAAACACTGAAATCGTGCCTCATTACACACACATTCAGAGGTCTGGAACCGGCCATAAAACACTGTAATACCAACTAATATCTCTGTTTTTAATGTACTGTGATGAAAAGTTATGGAAATTCATCTTGTGGGTAAAACAAATGTCTGTACAAAGTTTCACGGCAATTCTTATAATAGTAGAGATTAGATTAAGATTAAGACTCAAATGTTTCAGCATTATGTTGTCATCCAGCACTGATGCACGCAGGCTTATGAATTAGGAGGAATTGAACTATTTGTACTTTTATTTTCAATCATTAAATCAGTCTGAACTTTTTCCTTTGTCACTTACACTTAAATCACAGAGAAGTTGGAATTTATTCTCAGATAAACAAACATAAAATAACCCCTGAGCCAGTTTGAGTTTCAAAAAGCCTTAACATTGATTTCATTTCACACACGACGGGTTGATGCACAAATAGTTTTTTTTCTAACATTTGTAACTTGAGACTATAAACAAGTTTATTTTTTTTTGCTGCTGAAAGTTTTGATCCTGTTTTTAATTTTATCCATGAAACGATTTAAAATCACTTTTTTCTTTCATCTCCATTTTTGTTTACAGTGTGAAATAAACTTTAGACTGATTTGATTTAACAGCATAATTGGATGAGAGGCAGCTTAAGGGAGGCGCCTGCATTTTCTGAACGCTGACACAGGGGGGCAGTGTTACTGCAAGATGGATGTGGTAAGTATTGACTGGCACATGTACACGCAGACACACACACACACACACACACACACACACACACACACGCACACGCGCACACGCGCACACACATTGTGTTTGGCTCTATTATGGCTCCTGACAGCGAGTCACCCTTGTCCTCTTTTCTTTACTCAAATTGCTTCTGCAGAAAAGACACAACCAGAGCTGTTTATCAACTCTGAGATGTGTGTGTGTGAGTGTGTGTATGTGGGTGTAAGTGAGTGTGCATGCGTGACTGCTGCATGTGTGGGTAGACTGAGTGTGTATGTGTGTGTGTGTGTGTTAAAAGTGTACTTGTGTGAAGTGTATGGAGGTGCCTGAACAAGCTAGTGTAGGGGTGGTGGGGGGGGGAGTGTGGTGAGTCTGGAAAAATGACAGTGTGTTTTTTTTTTTCCCTGTATG
Source organism: Acanthurus leucopareius (assembly GCA_029814765.1). NCBI lineage: Eukaryota > Metazoa > Chordata > Actinopteri > Acanthuriformes > Acanthuridae > Acanthurus > Acanthurus leucopareius. Next base: position 7,196 of record JAQMCX010017232.1, on the reverse strand, counting down.
TCAGAGTAGTGGGTTGTGTGTGTGTGTGTGTGTGTGTGTGTGTGTGTGTTTGGGCATCTGAGAGGTTTCTGTGCATAACGATTTAACGTTTTGTTCCTGCTGAGACAAACTAATCTACCTGGATTTGTCATAGAGAAAAAGCACAGGAGCCTTCCAGTCTGTGATTACATTGTGTCGACGCGTACACACACGCACACACACACACACACACACACACACACACACACACAGAGGTAGTTCTGTATTCAGACAGCTGTAATTCAGAGATATCCAAACAAAAGGAGGACATACACCTGAGGGAAGCAGAGACGTGGCTACATGTCAGACATGATGTTTGCTCTGTTCTGAAATGAGGTTTCACTCCGCAAACCTCTGGGACCGTCTGCTCCTTCCTCCTCAAAAAACCCACTAAACTCACAAATCACAGCAAGGTCCACAACCCATCATCGATTTTACCCGCTCGATCTTGATGGAGGAGATGTAAAGGCAGGAAGAGACGGCTTAAAGGAGGACTTTTAGACTTCAGATAAGGACTGCGTCCCCGTCCGCCTGGGGACTCCTCTGATGCAGCAGCTCGCAGCGATAACATCTCTGCTGAGGAGCTGCTGTTGTTCTGACTGCAGCGTTTTCTTTCTCATTCCTCTTGTCAGCGCTGACAGAGAGAGAAAATGTCAGCCATCAAGTGCAAACTCACAGCTGATACCGTTTCTAACAGGATATGAAGTCCACGCCGCCCGAACTTGACAGTAAACATATTTAATAAATGTCTTTTTGAGGAAAACAAATGACCTTTTTGGGCCTTTAAGAAGAAGACGAGCTCATTCACAGCTGCATCCTCAAGACATGCAGCTCAGGAATATTATCAGCTAATCTACCAACTTGTTTTTCTGATTAATTAAAGACACATCAAAGGGTTTAAAGTCCAAAACAACAGTCCACACTTGTGTAAGTCCCCCTGAACTACGTGACAGGAAGCAGCAAACCGCCCTCCACAAACCAGGACTGTCACCTTTTGAACATATTCACTCCAAACAAATAAGATGAGACATAGAATTCCCTCAAATTAATTTATCCTGGGTTTCTCATATTGCACCGAAACCTCTGAGGCCTCATCTGAAAACATGTTTTTAATAACATTTCCAGGGTTCAGTGCGTTTGTGAAGCTTCCACTCGGTCTGAAAGAGCCAACAGGTGAAGTCAGATTTATTATCGTGCTGAAATGTGACTGTAAGGCTGCGGCGTTTTAAAAGGCAGCCAGCAGCCTTGAGTTTATCCACACTTTTCAAATCCAAAAATGCCTCCACGCTGATGGTTCGCTGTCATGATTATGCTAACAGAAAGGAGAAACGCTCAGTTTACCGATGAATCAACGACACATGTAAAGATTAGCAAACACGGTCGGAAGAAAAAAGGCCACAACCTGCAGCTTTGAGGACCTGAACTGATCTGGACGGACGGATCATCTCAGACTGAGTCAATAATGTTTTCTCACATTCAAACAGCTGCTTTAATCTCAGACAGAAAGTGGCAGCTGCACCGTAAACAAGCTGACCAAAAAACGTAACGTTGCACTAAAGCTCGCAGATAAAATCAGGTCATGAAAATTAATTAACGGCTTTGGCAATTTTCTAACATACTGATGAAAAAAAGGTTTTTCCAAGAAGTCATGAGCTGCTTTCACTGTAGTTACTGCAGCCACAGACCAGGAAGATGACAAAGCAACCAGCATGTTTGTTGATGCTGAATGAACAACAAAAACATTCCTGACATTCCGTATCTTAATCTTGCATATATCTGAACATAAACAGATGGATATGAAACGAGTCTTTATCTTTAAAATAGAAAAATGTGAAAAATGTTCCTCTTAAAATGTCAAATATGGCCACCAGCTTTCTACCAGCTTAAATCAGTTGTTTTAAGGGGATTTGTGGTGTTTTTAAAGCTGGATCCATTTTTTACATGTTTTGGAAGCAAATTGTTTTTAGACTTTTGAAATTTTTCCCATTATTTGCTTTAATTTTATCGATTAAAACTGCTTTTTTGTCACTAACAAGCTGCAGTTATTTCAAGTGTTTGACAACATTATTGAATGCGTCTTTACAGAGGGAAACTTTTTTGTTTATGAGAAAAATCCTTTTTGTTTAACTAAACGCTCAAGTCTCATTAAAGTTAAAATCTCACCCTGAAATCCTGCGAGACTTTGCTAAAGTTTTCTACATTTAAACAAAGATTTTACTTTAACAAAATGTTTATTTCTGATGTCAAACCCTTAAAATAACAACTGCAGCCTTTGAGGAGCAGAAGCTGTTTTAATGCTAAAGGTCTTAGTTGCCCCAAAGGATTAAACTGCAGCTTTGCAACCTTGTCACAGCTCCCCCTTGAGGTGATTAACCAGAACAACTACAAACTGCTTTGATAGAACAATTTATTTGTACAATAAAATAGGAAAAAATCGGTCCAGATTTAAAAAAATGACAGAATTTCCCTTTAAATGCTTCACTGTGAGGGTGAGAGTAAGTTTTTATCTGTTCATTCTTTCCTCTCTCAGGCTGACGGAGCATTTTAAAATCACTTACACTTTTTTTTTCAACCCTCCTGATATTGTTGCTTTTAAAAAATTTAATTATATGATAATTATCAGTTGTCAGCTGTAATAACCTCAGGCTTTCTGCCTCACAGCTCTCATTATATCTCATCCATCCATCCATCCATCCATCCATCCATCCATCCATCCATCCATCTACTGGTCCATCATCATAACCACAATAATTAATCTCCTGCTGCGTTTAAGGATTCATTCTACGTAAATCTTCATAATTTCTTAAATAAAACATGAAACTTTTTATTACTTGATTATTACTTTTTTTTTTCTTTTTCTTTTTTTTTTTTTTTTTGCCGGTGGATCCCCGGGAGAAATAACTGTCACCGAATTATCTTGAACCGAACCTGTTTCGGATGATAAGACAAAATAAAAACAGGCTTTTCAATCATATGTGGAGCTCAGTGGATTTCTCATTTTCTCCGGGGACGTTTTTCTCAGGGGGGGCGGCGGCTCTAACATGGGGGGGGGATGGGGCGGGGGGGCATTTTCCCACCTGACACCTCCATACCTTTTTTCTCTCTCATCACATCTCACCCACTCGCTATCGACCAGCTCATTGATTCACTCTCTCTCAGTCTATCTCACTCTCTTAATCTCTCCCCGTCTACCTTTCTACCTGCTTACACTAATCCCTCTATCTTCCAATTTATTTCCTCTCTCCCTTTCTCGAGTCTCCCCTCTCAATCGCAGACTCTTTCGCTCTCTCTTCATCTCAGCCATCATTTCGCTCCCCTCGCTCGTGACTGTGGGAATCAGATCACTAAGTGGCTTTATAAGTGTGAGAAACTGCAGGTTGACGATCGCAGGCGAAGCCACGCGAGTGAAACGATGAAAAAAAAGGGGATTCTGATGTTTTAAGAGCTGTGAAAAAACTTCTGCAGACACCTCGTGATTACATAACTTCCTTTGTTCTGTAATTTCACACGACAGATTTTTTTTTTTTTGTTTCTGATTAAGATGCTAAAAAGTTCAAAAAAAGTTGCAAACTCATCCTGTTACAGCAAAGTTTGAACAGAAATACAGCAAACAGTCCACCTTAAACAGCCTCAAGCTGACGGATACTGTATCAGGTGTTTCAAGGTTATAACATCAAAAAAATGATAGTTTTATGAGTTTTATAAGACTTATACTTTGTAATTTATTTCCTTTTCCCCGTTCTAACCTTGTTAAATGAGTTTTTAATTTTTTTTTCTATTAACATAAATCAGAAAGGGAAGTAAAATTGCAAAGTTAATTGAATTTTGAGGTTTAACTTTGAAATTATAGCAACCAGGAAGAAGTGAAAGAATCAATTATCTATGTACCGTAACCATCTCTGAGGAGGCTGAGAGAAACAGACAACAGGCTGAGAAACTGGGAAACTAGATCAAGTTGAATGATTTATTAAAAAATGGGATCAATCTGATCATTTTAAGTCATTTAAGGTCAAAACATCCAGGTGACGTATCAGGTTCGTCACAGCACTCGTCCATTGTTTCCTATGAGATCCTGCTGACATGACAGCATCTTGCACTTTCATCTTATTTTAAATGATCAACACATTAATTTTCAGAGTCACTTATCTCTTTTAGTCAAATTCGCGCTCCAGATGTGTGATGTCACTGCATCTCGCCTGCTTCCTCAGTCTGCAGGTGTCAAATGAGGCACATTACCAGATGTGATACCACTGAATTATTTTACACTAAAGGTTACATTTTCTCTGTGAGCGCCCTCAAACCCTCTGCCTGCTTTTTTCAGGACTGAGACAAAGTGTGTGCGAGTCTTTAAGAATAAATCCAGCTGTGATTTGACGGCGGCCTGATGTCTCTGGATGGATGAAACATGGACTCAGGTGATGTGCAGCGTCTCTGCAGTAGCTGCTTTCATCATCCACAGTGTTCAGCGTTTAAAATGACGGTTCCTCACACGACAGCAACTCCGACTGAAGTCTTTGTCAAAAAAAGAAGCCCAGCAGGGACCAGGATGAACTTAAGATTCAATTAATTAGCTACAAAAGTGAACAAATGCCTGCTGACAATGAGCTTGTCTTATCTGATCTCATCTCATTTGACAGGACGAGCAGAGGCCCACCCGCCTCCACAGAGCACAAGTTTTACTCCCTTTAAAACCAGATTACAATTCATTTCATGTCCTGTAATGTTTCCAGCTGTTCACATCTGCATTTAACTGTACTACAAGGCATCATCCTGTTAAAAAATCATCTATCTCATTCATTTAAATCATAATCTGATGTTACAACACAGAAAAACCTGCCACAGATTTCACAAACAGCTTGAAATTTCTCTCATTTGTCACATGAATCCTGTTTTTTTTGATGCTGCCAAGTCCTCCGCGTCCTTAAATCTGCTCCAGCCGCCGATAATCTGCAGCATGAAAAAGTAAAATGCATTCAGCAGCACATTTGAGAGGCGGCACTCCATCCAGAGCAAAGTGAACTCATTTACACCAGCCGAGCCTCTTCACTGTACCAGACAGCTTTAACAGCTTCGCTCTGAAAGACTTCTGGGTGGCGAGGTCTCCGGTGCTCACGCAGGTTGACCCTGCTCTGCATTCAGGTCTGCAAACACGCTGAAAACACACTATTTGAGTTTTGCGACGGAGGCAACTTCGGGGTTAAAGTGCAGGTTCAAGCACTGAGATGTGAGTGTTTGTGAGTGCTTCGGGACGAGAGCGGCGTACAGTGCATACAGTGCAGGTTTATGGGTTTATTGTAAACAAAGACCTGTTTTTTTGTGATTTTATCCGACTGATCTTTCCCTTTTTTTGCAGAGAGCACAGCAGACCTCGGCCTTGGCTGACGCTTTGTGCTGAGTGGAGCTGCTTTTATGGGGAAACATGTTGGAGGAGCAGAGTTTTCTCTGGAAAAAAAACGACTGATTATCAGCATTTGAAGTGAAAGTGGGTGTTTTTTCTCCTGAAATGTTCGGCAAAGTTTCTGATATTGTGAGCAGGAGTAGATATGAAAAAGGCAGCATCAATGGAAAAGACTTTCCTTTGAAAGTTATCCTTCATAAAAATAACAGACTGAAGATATCACAGATGAACTGATGCAACAGTGTGGATGTTATTTAAACAAACTGAAAACTTGACATATGCTAGTTTCTAATTATTATTTTAGAAATATTACATTATAATGATCTTTATGTAGCTTTTCCTTCAGATGTCCTTCAGCGTAGCATGTTAAAAAAGTGGCAATATTACATTTTTGCATGAAATTTGAGCAGGAGAAATGATGAAACTAATGGAAGAGTAAAATCTGTGTTTTCTTTGAAGCAGTTTTGGAGTGTAAACATGTTTTTGGTTGATGTGGCTGATGAAATCTTTGGATTTTTATTGGTTAGAATATCTGGATTTACATGTAAAAACTGGACTGTATAAGTGTTGCTGTTTTATAACTCTGAGTTCATGTGCCAGGATTTAACAGGATTTAACAGCAGATAATGACGACAACTTTTGACCAAAATGAAGGTTTTTCTTGGGAACTGAAGAGGGTGAGTCAAAGTCTACAGGTTGATGTTGTCGTGTAGAATCTCCTGTTAATATAACGTATCCTGGATTACAATGAGTCCACTAAAAACTGGTGGAAATTCAGGCTGGATCATTAGATAACACCACTTTTCCAAATTTCTTGAATGAGCAGCAAACATTCGAGCTAATTTGGTGAAAAAAACACCCAGTGAGACTTTGCTAAAGAGCTTCGAATTGATGCAATTTGTGCAAACAACAAAATTAAAAAACAAACAAACAAATAAACAAAAGAAAATGACTCAATCATTACTGCACAGAAGCAAATTAAATGTGTTTCTGTTGTTTGTTGCCTGCAATGAAACATCAGCCTGCAGGAACCAAATGCAATCAAGACATAAAGGAGTCACAGGTTCATGTCAGAGCGAAACAGTCAAAAGCAAAGACTGAGCAGAAATGAAAGAGAATGAGACTCATATTTCACAAACGATTACATCCAAACAGGCCGGCTGCATCTCACACGAGGACGACTCCAAACATCTGCTCTTTAAATAGAACCACCATGTTTCTCTCATGCAGGGTCAGAAAACAAGGTCACAGCATGACAAAACATTACGATGATCGCCGTGACAGCGGGCGCCACACATCAGCTGCTTCTGTCTGTACGACACGAACACACACGAACACACACACACACACACACACACACACACACACACACACACTGCTCTGTCTCTCATACATCTGCTTTACGTGTCTCTAAATCAATGTACAAGTTCTCCTCATTTTTTTGACTCTTTGGTCAAACTTTGTTGTTTACTTGTTTTTGGACAAAATTTCTACTAAACTTTTATACATTTTTTTACATTAAGCTTGCAGCGAAGACTTTTTAAAGGGTAAATGTCTGATATGTGTTTTATATCGAGGCCATCGTGGCTCTGAAACAAAGATGGATGCTGTCATGCTCTGACCTCTGTAGCTTAGCATCATTTGTAAGAGATTTTTTTACCTGCTGAATCTGGTTACCTTCAGTAAAAATCACGATGGTGCATGTGATGGCATGAGCAGAACCAAACAACAAGGTGAAAACTAGAGAAGATCATGTAACAGAGTGTGTGTGATTAACTCA
>JAQMCX010017231.1:0-18480 GCA_029814765.1 Acanthurus leucopareius | reverse complement strand
CACTTTGATAAGAGGCGAAACGTCTTCACAGACATATTACTAAGTCCAGTTGCCTTCGATTTATTTGCCCTGAATAATCTATATATATATATATATATGTATATCTATCTATATTTTTCTTTCTCTCAACCAATAACTATTTTAGTTTTTAGTTGTTTTTAACCTTATTTTTCCTTATTCTTTTGTATTGCTTTTTACTTGTTTGTTCTCCATTTTCCCTTTTTACTACTTATATTTCCCTTTTTATTTAGGGTAAGGTCAGGTTAGAAGAGATGAGATTTCTTCTGCCGTGAGCGTGAGTCCATTGCACTGACAACAGAGGTCCATGTAATGTCATCTCATCCACATTCAGTGCTCTGGTTGAGGTATTTTTAATGGTAGGAGTGACTGAGGCTGCACAGAAAAAAATTGTCTACTCCTGCCCACAGATGGAGCAAGGGAGACCTCTGCTGGCTGAAAGAGGGTGACTTAAGAACACGACCACAGGAGGATCTGGAGGTAAGTGCTATACACACATAATATAACAAAATATTAGCAATTTAACAAAACAGTTGGCATAGTGCCCACATGCTGAGGACCGAAGTATTTTATTCATTAATATATAAATATAAATCACACAACTTGGGTAAATTCAACCAAGAAGAAAAGGAGATGAGAAAAGGTTAGTCAAATCACCAAATAATAAGTTATGTGAGACACAAGACAAAAAAATCAATAAATAAGTTAACTAATTTGTCAAATCATAAATCAGGTACATAAATGCATGCACGAGACAATAAATAAGTCAATCGGTAAATTCATGAGGACACAGATCTGCAATCTGTGGCCAAGTAAATAAGTAAATTATAAATAATTAATTAAGGGCCATTTTTTTTCAGGTGATGACTGCCGTCGCGTCTGAATGCACCTCCCGCTTTCCCAGAGTGTTGGTATCCTCCCAAACTAGAAAAGCTGAAAAGTGGTTAATTTTGAGTTTTACAAATTTATTCAAGAGTTCCTTTTTCTTTGTATTTTTATTATTTTTTTATTTTATAATTTTATTTTTATTTTATTTCAAGAGAGATGGCCGTGAGAGGAGATGTGGGGGTGGACCTGGGGGAGAGTGAGCGCCAGCCTCTGTTCCTCTCCTGACATACACGATGGGTGAGAGAGGCAGGGGAGGGGCGGTCGACCCCAGCTGTTCAGCGGGCGAGGTTGGTAGATCACCCTGGCCCCCGGGGGTGGACTGTGCGTCGTGCCCAGGGGGCACCTCAAGCCTTGGCGCCGGCTCCCCCCCTCCCTCGTACAGTCTGTCCTGAATTTTGCTTGTCTGCTCTGTCAGAGGCGTTCTGACCCCCATGTAGAGTGATCTGGGGTCAGACCTTTTCCTTTGTGGTTTGGGTAATGGTGGAAACTCGTCTGTCCCCCAGGTCCAGCCTCGGGGGGCTATCACCCACCACCCGGGACCCCTGAGAGGAGGGCGGCATGGAGTCGGACACGTGGGAGGGATCTGGACCATGCTCGAGCAGGGATTGCACTGCCTGGAGTGTGGGGTGGGCCAGGCGAGCTTTATAACGCTTCCTGGCCCACCTGCAAACAATATGGAACGGGAGGTCTTGGTAGGGTTAGTTATTGAATGAAAGAATAATGTTTAGGTAATGTTTCTGGAGAATGTTGAGGTTATTTTTCATCCAGGTTTCTGTATTGTGTCGAAGCCTGTCTTGTGGAGTCGGTGGGGGAAGAGGGCTTAATGAAAGTGGTGAGCTTAGCTACCTGTTTTAGCATGCCCTTGGGTGGAGTGTGGGTGGAGATGGCCAAATCAGTTATGTTCTTGTGATGTACTGCTTGTATGAGTTTGAAATATTTCTTGGCTAGCTGCCTGGTCTGCAGATCTGGTGCCTGTTGGAGGAGGAAGGGTGTAGGCCCAGTCTGCATCCTAGTACTGCCCCTGAAACTGGCTGTGTGTGGATTAATGCTATCCCTAGTATTGTGCCTGTGGTTAGCTGTCCCCCCCGCTGCCAAGCTGGAGTGGGCCGCCTTGAACCTAGAATAAAAACATATGATCAGTAGCTTGACCTACCTGTTGTCAGGCCCGAGGGCCCAACTGACTGTTGTTCTCCAGTCCCAGCAGTCCAGAACTGTCCTGGTCAGCAGTTGCTGTGCTGCGATGGCGATCCTGGATTAAGAGAGCCTGAAGACTGGTGGAGGTGAGTTGAAGTTTCAATAAGAGGTTTTAAAACAGTTTGTAATCCAATTTTCCAGGGTTTCAGTGAGGTGGTGGGTGTTAGTCCATGTTAAAGTGGTAGGCCTCACTCTGACCATAGGTTTAAAATGTGACAATGAAACTTTATTAGGGTTAAAATAAATATATAAAAACAAGTCAACTAGAAGTACAAAGGACCAATAGTGATAAATTAAAACCAAATTAAAACAAAGGTTAAAAGGTTAGGCCCAATTCAGCCTGTTTTTTTGCCCTAATGTTTCATAGTAAAACTGCTTCATCAGAGGGAAAAAGCAGAGGAGAGACAGCGTGTAGCTTTAAAATGTTTGGGGAGGAGAAAGGGAGGAACCTGTCTCTGCCCACAAAGATTGTTAGCCAATCAGGAGCTAAAACTAACCTGTAGTGAAAAAAATTAAATAAAACTTCCACCCAATTGAGCCCTGTCTTACTGATTCTCTCCTGGTTTAAAGTAAGTAACATGAGGTTTCCTCTCTTTTACGCAGTTGAATAAAAGTAGCGTGACTTTTTCCTTCCAGCTGGTGAGCTATTTGAAACCAACAGTTGAGGTTAAAAAAGCAGAGGTTAAAGTCTGTAAGTGTTTTAAGGTGGAGTGGTTAGGGTCAGGCATTTAAGCTGGAATGGTTGAAAGGGTTAGGGGGAGGGAACTGATCCCTTCTCCTATAGGAGAAGGAGCGTGCATGGTCCGTCCACCCAACGAACCGGCCATATCCTCGGTCCCAAGGTTGACGGTTGCGTGGGCGTCTCCTTCTATAACGAACCACTTTCCAATCATTATCCATATTTGTTTTGTTATTTTAGCTTTGTTATAATAGTAAGAATTATTTTTTGGTTTTTATTTTTAATTTTTCAAAAAGAATGAAATCAAATTTGCAACAACAACTAAAAACACTTTCCACTTTCCAACACTAACTTTTTATCGCCTAAATGTGTTATGTTAAGTTATGGGAATTAATCGTTTTTAGAAAATTGTTATCCTCCCGGACAAACAAATGGCACTGGCACACAGAAACTCCCAATATTCCTTTTTCCATATTCCACATAAGCGTAGCAATAAAATCTGGTGGTCCAGAATACCATCGATGGTAAACTGGACCAAAATGGCAGGACTTTCCATGACCCGGGGTCTCCAGTCAAGATTCAGCACACATTGTCACAAGTTAAGAGTTTGTTAGACTTCATTTAGACCATTGGGCACACAAGTTTTTAATTTAGCAATCCAGTGTCTTTCTGCAGCCAATCTTTGAGCTGTTGACCAATCTGTTCCAGATTCCAGCCCCACCATGAGCAGATTTTCGAAGCCATGTATTCTAAAATGCACATACATTTCTGTTGTTTTCATGTCCCGACCAATAAGATACACATGTTGTCTCCAGCGTTCTATTAATTTGTTTTTTGTCTGTCCTACGTACAGTTTTTTACAAATTCTACACTCTATTAAGTATACTAAATTTGAGGAGTCCAGCTGAAAAGGTGTTCCAAACTGGAGCACCCAAACCTGTGTATCGGTTTGACAAAGGGAAAACCCCGCCAAAATGACATACAATTCAGATCAATCACATATGTCAAAGAGGCGTGAATAAGAAAATCTTTCAGATTTTTATTTCTTTTGAAAGCCGATATAATTCTAAAATCCAACAATGGTTCCATCGCATCCTGTAGTTTCTTAAAATTCCTTTTCGCAATTGAATTGATTGATAGTGAGGCTGAGAAAGTCGTTACAAGAGGAACCATATTTTTTTTTCGTGTTCAACTCTGTTCATCTCCTGCCTGCCACAGAAACTTTCCTGTACCTTGTTTTTTATGGAATGTAGAAAAGTCCTGCTGTAACCTCTTCTTCTGAGAGCCCCAAAAAGTACTTTTATTGCCATTTCGACATCCTCCAACTTTGTACAAATCCTATAAAATCTAATAAGTTGCGATTTAATGATTCCCTTAAAGGTATGTTTAGGATGGTAACTACTTCTATGTAATAAAGCATGCGTGTCAGTCGGCTGAAAAAACACTCTGGTTCCCAGCTGACAATTTTCTGCGTCTTCCCATATAATAAACACCTGCGTGTCCAAAAATTCGATTTGTTCCTTCTGTAAATTATATTTAACCTTAAGCGAATTGTGGTGATTCTTCAGGATGCCAATGAAATATTCAAAGTCGGATGATATTTTTGGTATTTGGAATCATTCAGAATCCAAATATCGCATGTATAATGATGGAACCTTTGGGCACTTGGGAAATATTGTTTTCTCCCAATCGGCCATGTATATGTTGGCATCCGCCGGTGCAGATTTCTTCCCCATGGCCGTCCCATGTATTTGCAGATAATGTTTTGCGTCAAACTCTGGATCTGGATATTTTTCAAATATTTGTCTAACAGCTTTAAGACCGTAGTTGAGTGTCTATATTTGTGTATATGGCATCTATATCAATTGAGAAGCATAGATCCAGGAACTAGAGCTATCATTTGGATTTTTCGTACAAAGGCATGGGTATCCTTAATGTAGCTCTCATGCTTCTGTGACAAGGGGTTTAAAAAATGATCAATATATTCTGCTATTCTATAAGACTCACTGCCGCAGTCGGACACAATCGGTCTGCCCAGGGGATCTTGTGTGGCACTGTCCACGTGCTCGGGTCCTTGCGGATTTTTGGGAGCAAATAAAATTTTCTTGGACGAGGAGGATCTTGTCAAAAAAGGGAATTTCTGTTTGGACGTAATGTATTTTTTTGCATACAGATCCTCCACGATCTTGTCCAGTGCATCTTTTAAGTTTTTGTTTTTTCTAAATGCGGAGAGAACTCTGTATTCGCCCAGGTGTGGGTGACTGGCCATGACGGAGCTGAAGTTAGTTTTCAACTGACAGTGCAGGTGAGTGTGCTGTTTTAAGTAAACGGTGACAAAAGGAAGCAGTTTATGTGGTAATGGATTGCTGTGCGCCTCCCGGGGCCGTCGTTCTGCCACTGCAGAGGGGCTATGGTAATGATATTAACAGGATTTGTGTTTTGTTTGCAAGTTTCGGCAGACATCTTGTGGAGCGAGTGGGAGAGAGAGACGCCAGCGTGCTGTGCTTAAAGGACCTGAGGAATCTCCTTGAGTAGCCTCTGAGGCAATGGAAAAGGATGGAGATGGAGTTATGAATGTCCGTTTCTAAGGAGGAGATTCTGTGAAAGCGGATGATTTGTGATTTAATTATGCCTCTAAATGTGTGTTTGGGATGGTAATTGGATTTGTGGAGAAGAGCGTGAGTGTCCGTAGGCTTAAAGAAGACACGGGTGAGTAGTCTCTTGCTGTTATTAACCTCAGAGATGAAAAACAACGCGTTGTCCTGAAAATGATCAGCCAATTTTATTCATCTATGGTACATATAAAGATCCACGCGCAGTTCCTCCCTGCTGAAAGATTTGGGTGTAGGGATGAAGGTGAGTCCTCTCTCCAGCAGGTGCACCTGTGTGGCTGTGGGTGTGAAGAGAGTGGATAGGTTTAAGATGTTGGAGGAGGAGCCCCAGGAGAGGTCCACTGTGGCTAGTCTGGTCTGGGCACGTATCGTATCGCACAGCTTATTCCTGTCTCAACAGCCAAAAGTAAACTGTGCTGGGCAGAGCTGATCTGGAGAGTCCCTATGATCACTGAGACACTCAAGCCACCATGCCACGTCAAGGCAGAGTCCATGTGGAGGTTTGTTTGTTTTTTGTTCCGTTTTTTGTTTTTTTGTTTTTTTTTTTTAAATTTAGGAACAAGTATGCTTTTGAACAAAAAACAAAGTCACACACAAGTAAACAAAAAACTGTTCCAAATCTCAACTTCTAAATTGTTTACAAAACACAGCACTGCTGAAGAACAGGGAAATAACAAACAACTCAGTGTGGCCTTAACCTGACAAAGTTAATTAAAATAAATCAAAAAAGTGCCACAGCAGGACCAGTTGACAGGGATAATTCAACTGCCTAGCCAGTCCAAGTCTTTCCCTTCCCCTCCAAATGCTCTTCTTGTAACTCCATAGTCAAATAGAAGCTCCTCACCCACCTTGATGTCCCTTTGCGCAGTGAGGAGAATCAACATCCGTGGCCCATCAGGAGCGCTCATGGAGTACGCCTGGGGTTTTACATTTGGGTTCTTATGGGAATGGTTCATGAACCGGCCGTATGTTTCCATATTGGGATGACAAGTGAAGGGGGATGCAGTGGCATCTATGCAGATCCCCTTACCGCCCTCTGCCTTCAAGAAAAAGAGGTATCCTGACTGTGGCCTGTCTTCCTTCTGCTTCCGAGATCACCGTCCCATGATAGTCGCAGATGGTGTCCCCTTTTTTAAACGGCATTGTTGCCACGACACCTGTGAAAAAGGAAGTAGGAAAGCTTCAGTCGTTATATGCACACAGAAGTAATCGCTCCTCTTAAAAGATGATTGGATTGCAAGTCGTGCATGCGTGCGTGTGTGTACCTCTGCCTTTTCTTGCTCAAATCTTTGAAGGCCAAGCCCTTCCAATTTTGGTCAGTGATGTACCTGTTGAGGGCATCACTGCCCTCAAGCCGCTTTTGTGGGGGAACCCAGGCCTTCAGAACCTCCTCAACAGTCGGTTTGTTAGTAAGCCACCATGTCTCTTTGTCCAGCGTTGTCTGGACGCGGGCTGGCTGAGGGGGGTTGCCTCTCCTGTCGACGGAGTGACCTGTACGATGGAGTACAAAAAGGCCATTAAGTAGCATAGTAGCTATATACATGCATTAATGTATTGCAGAAGATGTGTGCACGGCAAAGAAATTAATGCAACACAACTGCCTCCATTAACAAGACATGCGTAATGCTTACGCAGTATGTATTCAATACACTGCCTCTGTTGAAGTTCCCTCCACTTATGATAGTGCGGCTGGTAGTGTGCAAAACGAGCCCTTGTGCTTCTCTCTTTGGAAGGTGGGTCCTCACTCAGGGCTACAGGGAAGACCCTGAAGTAAGTATCACATTCCTGCGTGGACGTTGATGCTTCTTCTGAAGATGCACTGCACAGACAACAAAATAAAAAAACAAAAGGAATCTATCAAGCTGTGCTACAGAAACTTACAGTGGGGGTTTACTTCAAGCAGTAGTTGATTTTTTTTTTTTTTAGAATGCATACCTCGCCTGTCCTGGGGTTGGTTCTCCTGTCGGTGATGCTGATGCTGACGCTGCCACAGCATCGTCAGATTCAGAGGGAAGGTACCTGTGATTTACAAAAAAAACAAAAATAATCACTGCAACGTGTCCTAATCTGTTTGATTGCTACCAGTAAAATCAAAGCCTTGAAAGATTCATAGAACATGCTTCTGATGTAGAAATGCTGATCACTCACTTTAATTTCAGACGCTGCAAGTCTGAAGCAGGGTTGGACAGTGGGACCCCGCTTTCTCTAAGGAAGAACCTGCCCTTGTCATCCCTTTCACCGCTCTGTTTTTTTAAGGCAACGGGCCTGATATGCTAGAGATAGCATTCAAACAACTCCAGAGAAACAGAGAAACAAAGATTGTGATTACATTCATCCATCACATACATATATAAACTTCCCCAAAAAAGGCATGCGTGTTGATAAGTGACTTACTTCCACTTGTTTAGACAGCGTGATGCTTGGGTACCGTGATGTGGAACTCACCTGGCGGGTCAAACACCCTGATCTGCAACTGCTTTTCATCCAACCCAATCCTGCACTTGCCTCCACTTGCCAGCATGGGTCCACGGTGAATCTGCGCCGTCACAATGCTTCTCTGCAGTACAATGCACTTTCCTGTGTTCCCTACACCGCACAACCCAAGGAAATATCGTTATTTAACCAAAAATGTGGAAAAGGGGCACATGCTGTAGCTCCAGACTCCTTCTTGACAAGGGCAGGTTTGGTCATGGTTTCTCTCATTTCACTGAGTTATCTATTACATAATTTTATGAATGCAGTCAACGACATCAGTCAACATAGAAACCATGTTGGTTAGAAACTAATAAAGTCCGTATATAAGTCAAAGCGTGTTTTCAGCGGTTCCTGGGGGCAGGGGTAGGGGACTGAACCGCCTCTCAAAGGAGACGGTGGTGCATGGTCCTACCTTAGGTTAGTCCCAGTCCTCCAGTATCTCTCAATTCCTATTTCACAGGTGTCGGGTTCCTTGTGGATCTTAGGGAGCAGGTAGAATTTCCTGTCCCTTGGGTTGTCGGGGCTGAAAAGGAAATCCCTCTGTTTGGCATTGATGAATTTTTTATGGTATAAATTTTGGATGATCAGTCTGATTTTAGCTTGTTTTTGAATTTGGATGCTGTTAGGTATGGTTTTATAATATTTTGAATTGCTTAATTGTCTATTGGTTTCAAATGTGTATTGTTTATCCATTATGACAATTTTGGATCCGTTATCGGCCGGTTTTATGATGATGTGTGGATTTTGTTGCAGTTCCTTAATGATATTGTAGTCTTCCTGCGGAGCACCCCCCTCAGGGTGCGGTTGGATGTAGGATTTGAGATATTGCCAATCTGTAGTGATCAATTTTTTCACTCTCTTGTCCAGCTGCTCCCATGCGGGTTCCCAGCTGGATGGGAGAGTGAAGGGGGCGGGCTCAGTGTTGCTGTTTTGGAAATGGTTGGCCAATTTGATTCTCCTGTGATACTGGTGCAGATCCCTATGCAGCTCCTTCCAGCTGAATGACTTGGGTGGAGGAATAAAGGTGAGTCCCCTCTCCAGCAGGCACACCTGTGCTGTTGTGGGTGTAAAAAGAGTGGACAGATTGAGGATGTTGGAGGATGATCCCCAGGAGAGGTCCACCGTGGCAGGGGGGCCGGGGCTGGTCCCGGCGGTGCGGCGCGGCGTGGCACGGGCCCTGAAAGTTAAGTGGGGTTAGGGTTGGGGAAGGGGAATGGGAGAGGGGAGTGGGAGGTTGAATGGGGTCAGGGGACCCGTGGACTGTGTGTGGGGTGTGCACATTCGGGGTCCTGGCCCCCAGAATGTGAACACCCCAGCTCGGTTCCCTGATTGGTGTGACTTGCTGCGATTAAATCTATAATTTCTCCACAGCCCAGTGTTTGAAGATGTGGTGAGCAGTGTTCTGTGTCCAGTGAATGTTATCTGCTGAGGTGGCGAAATGCCTGGCTGGCAGCCGTCCCAGGGAGGGGAGGTGACCTGAAATGAACCTGTTAATTGTGTTCAAGTTCACCGTTGAATCGTTGAAAGTAGTTTTTCAGGGTACGAACTGCGCATTTTCCAAAAGTGGAATACATAACAACTAGTGGAATCTGTTGCATGTTGTTGTTTTGTGAGACAGGCTGGTTTGCTGTTTTCCTGGATTTTCTTAGGAACGATCTGGAATATCCCCGCTTTCTCAATGCATCAAATAACACTGTCCTGGCCACATCGCAGTCTTCTTTGTGTGTACAGATGCGGGAAAGCGGAGTAGCTGGGATTTTAAGACCCCACTAAAGACATGTCGAGGGTGAAAACTTGATCGATGTAGCAGTGAGTGGGTGTCTGTTGGTTTAAAATATAGCTTGACATCCAGTCGTCCTGTCTGAGCAAAATCAGAGCCTTTAAAAGTGGTCATGTCCAGGAAGTTGACCTCTATTTCATGCAGTTGTGGTTCAACTGTAATGGATGCATGATGTGTATTCAAAGTGTGCACAAACTTATCAAAATCCTGATGATCCAAATATTGTGCCACTCCATAGCTTTCACTACCGCAATCCAAAACTATAGGACGTCTTGGTGGAATACGATTAGGTACCGTCCATTTAGACATTGGTTTGTGGATTTTTGGTAGGAGATAGAAATAGCGAGGGCGAGGTAGGGATTTGCCCCGTAAGTATTGCAGTTGCTTTTGTGTTAGTGTTCCTGATGTGTAAAGTGACTGTAGTTCAGCTGAGACCATTTCTGCTGTTTCCATGTACATGGGTGTAGATAATGGAATATAATATTCAGTGTCCTGTAGTTGTCGGAGTGCTTCCGTTACATAGTCCACTAAGTCCATCAGCACGACAGCGCTACCTTTTTATCAGCGAGTTTTATGACCAAAACCTTGGGTTCTTATAATTTCACTCAGTGCTGTGGCTTCCTCTAGTGGCAAGTTTGGAGCCTCCGGTGAATACTGTAAGTTGGAAAGATTTTTCCCATCCTAACTAATCAGTTCTAAGAGTGTAGTCGGGAGTTTGGAAACATGAGGTTCCCAATCAGATGAAGTTGAAAAGGTTTTTTGGTGTGTTAATGTCCTTGGCCCAAAATATGAAAGTAATTTCAGGCGTCTTGTGGTATGTGTGCAAATCAACTGCCAAATCCTGTCGTGCAGTTCGAGAGGCAGTTGTTGTTGGCACAAAAGATAAGCCTTTGCTTAAAAGTGAAGACTGATGTGGTGTTAGTACAAAATGTGTTAAGTTAAGGATGGAGTTGCCTGTGTGTTGCTGAGGTTGAGGAGACGGAGATTTTATTCTAAAAAATGCCTCCAGTGTTTCCAGACGGATCTGGCTGTGTCCGGTGTCCAGTGCACGTTGTCCGTAGTAGTTGTGAATGTGTATTTTTCAAGGCGCGGAATGAAAGATTTCCAGGTCTTAATTAAGTCATTTAGTTGACTTAGATTCCGTTGAACGTGCGGAGGAAGATTTGTGCTGTAATTAATTAATGGTATGCGAATTACAGCATTTGGAAATGCAAGTTTGGCGGCTTTGAAGAGTGATCCTAAAGATTTTCTCAACAAGGAGGGATTTGAAGTGTCCTTGTCATTAATGCCGAAAGACAGTATGGCTGAAGTGACCATGGGTGAACATGGTGTATGGTTGCGGAGTATGTTGGCTGCGTGTGCCAATTTAGCTCCAGGAAAGCTGTCCACTTGGACTCGAACATCAGAAATTAGTGGAAGTCTGGACAAGTTGGAGTCTCCAAGAATGACAATGGGTCTACGAGGCTCCAGACTCCAGTTCACGTAGATGGTGTGTAAATAATGGTACCTGTCGCAAGGAGCCTGCTGTTTTTCGAGCAAGAGGGACAGAAGAATTTTGTGGTTCCTGTGTAGTGTTACACGGCTGCACCGGGGCAGATGTGTCAGATACTACATCCTCTCTTATTTCCTTGAGAATTAGCTCTTCAAGAGAATCCACGTCAAACTTTTGACGTTTAGCAGTGTGTGTGTCTGGTGAGGGACTGTACGTCAGAGCGGTTCGCAAGTGAGGTGTTTTTGGAAGGGACTGTAGGGTTGGTGACCTACTGGAAATGTGCGTGTTAATCACCGTAATTTCTGGTGATAAAGGAACTGTGGTGACGACACAAGGATTTTCATTGAAGAGAAGTGGTGATGAAGAAGGAGCAGGAGAATGCGCTGAACGTGGTGACCCAGAAGGGTTCAAAGGGGGGGTTGGCGTGACTTGCGGTTGGCTACTAAGAGAGCCCGGGTCCAATCCGGTACCAGCAAAGATTTAATTTCTGTTATCGTATCCTCTTGTATGCGAAGATAATGTTCCCGTAACATGGTAATTGTGGCGGAGGTCCATGTTTTCGCATTGTGGTGAGCAACTAGATTAGTTATCTCAGAAGGGCAGAGAGTGATTAAACGTATCAAATACGTCTCTGCTTCTGCCAAGAAGGAGGGAAGTGCAGCCTGACGTGAGTCCAGTAACTTTAGGCAGTGATGATGAGCCAGTATAAACTGGATCAAGGCTTTTACAAGCACAGCAAAGTCCTGTGGTGTGTTCATTTCTAAAACTAGAGGGAGGATTTTGGGTGGGGGAAGGGGGAAGGGGAGAGAGAGAGAAGAGAAAAATAAATTGGTTTTGGTTAATAAGATGGTTATAAATACTTATTAAATGTTAAAATTACAAAAATGGATTATAATTTTGCCAGGAATAACCGTAATGCAATACATCTGAATATTCCTAAGTAAAAGGGGCCAGATATTGACTTAGGTCCACCCTCCCGGTATTTAATGTCTCCTGCTCTAGGTAAACTTGTGCTGTTGATTGTTGTTTAGCCACTGATTAAGTGCTAGCAGTTTTCTCCAAGGAATCTTTCCTATTGTTTTCTCTAGGGAAACGTTGTGGCTTTGGAGGGGCTGAGTGATGTTCCACCTGCACTAAAGTTCTAGTTGTAAGGGCTGGAGTCCCAGGTGTAGACTTGGGCATTTGAATCTCCACAGGATTGGAGTTTAGCTGAGGTTTAAAGATGTCATTCAAAGTACCTGTGGGAGTCATTAGAGGAGGAAAATCCTCCTTTTTAGATACAAAGCCCTGTGCAGGTAACTGGGAATCTGATTGGCTGGGAATCATAATCATGGAACGTAGCATATCAATAGAAGAAGCAGTTAATTTGCGACCATATCTCACCCTGGCCCACTTAAGGGCTTTGTTGTAAGCCTCCATCTGAAAACTAGGTAACTGTATTAGGTTATTAGAGAGAACCTTATCATAGTGCTCACACAAAATCAGGAAATTATTGTAAATCCAACTCTCTGTATTCTCTTTAACCTGTTGGAAAACAATGGAGTTTGGTGACGCAGGTTTGATAAATGCCGTCATTCTATGAATTTTTTGTACCATTCCCTTGAGAAAAGAATTTTGTTCAAGGGAGTTGGATGCAATCTCAGCATGGTGAATTGCTTGTATTAGCTTAAAGTAAACCTTTGTCGCATCTGTTTTGGTGGTATGGGCGCTTGTGCTACCTGTTGATGTTGCTGTTCAGCTCCTAATGGTTGTACTTAAGGAGGCGATATAGACTGTCTGTGAGACCTTTCCAGCTGTTGCCTTTGGAGTGTCATCCTTTGACACTCTTTAGATACCATTGCCCTACCTTATAGGTGGTGTGATGAATAATCCTCCTCTTAGGCCTCAAAGACAAGAAGGATTAAGGCAACGATCCAATAAACAAACTCTTAAAAATCCAAAATTAATAAAAACAAAAAATAATACAGAAAAAACAAACAAACAAAACACTGGATTGAAAATAAGAAAATTATCCTACCGCTGACAAAAATTGTTGTCAAGTTTGAGCCGAAAAAAAACTAAAGACTGCTCAGTCTAAAAACAAGAAAAACAAACTAAAAATTTTAATTTGGACCCAGTATTAGGAAGGGATCCTATGTGCTAGAATCATCCATAATAAAAGGATAGATTCAGTCAGAGAGAAAAAAAAAATATTAAAAAGAAAAGAAGGGAGACAAAAATAAACCTCCTACTGTATGAGGAAAGCTGTATGCTGGAAATACGAGGCTGCTTGATTGTCCCCTGGAGTCTGGCTCCATCTGCTGGACTAAATTGGTCACAACATTCACTAGGAATAGTAACAGCAGGCCATTAACAAGCACATGGAGAGTATTAGAACATCTTTCTGTGTTTCTCTTTTAGAAAATAAGGTTTTATTGTTTTTTTACTTTGAGGCTTAATCTAAGTTTGTCTGAGTCCATAAACATTGACCTTAAACCACAAGAAGCAGTAGGCTGTCGTTTCACCTCGTTAGAGATTTTGGTTCACCTTGTGCTAATTGAAGTCATTCATAGTCCTCCAGATTGGAATAGAGTCCCTTTCCAAAGGGAATTCTGAGGAGAGTTTAAATCAGATGATTATCATAGGCACAGTCAACCATGGACAAAACTGAGTCCCCACTGAGGCTCCAAAAGAGAGCAACAAAAAGTTTAAAACTCACGAGGCTTAGAAAGTCCTTAGGCTCAGCATCAGCTCAACAAGGGTTAGAAAGTCCTTTCATCCAGCAACAGAAAATCCTAGAAATCACATTCAATAGGGATTTAATAAAAAAATCCAGTTAGGGAAGTGACGTCTTAACGTTTCGCCTGTGCGGCTTCATCAGAAGAATGGGAAAAGAGAAGAGGTGTAGGGGGAACATTAAACCTAAATTAGGCAAGTGTGGCCAAGGAAGAAGGTCCTTGATTGGTTTAGCTGTCCCCCTGCTACTTCTTCACCTGTATCTGTGTCCCTGAGCCAAAGACAAGTGCCTCTAGAGGCCGGTTCAAAAAGGAGAAAAAAAAGGAGGAGAAAAAAACAAAAAAGAAGGAGGAGGAGAAAAAAAATCTCCAATAACAAATCATAAAGTTATTTCACAGTTTCCTCAATTAAGCTCAGATAAAGCTATTAGAATAACATCCATACAGTAGTAGATATCATTAATATCAACAGTCAAAATGACCCGGCACTGGCTAAGTTAGGTGAGGGACAAAATGCTGTGTATTTTTCCCTAAGGAACACAGCAGGCACTGGCCTGGGCTGTCATTTATGTAAGAAGATATGTTGAAAAGTATTCTTTACTTGTTAGAGCCCTCCTTAAGAGGTATGAAAATTTATATTTTCCACGGCCTCAAGGAAAAACAACCATTACATATGGATCCCTTCAAAAAAACATATATACATATATGTCCTTCCTTGGAGGGACTGTGTACATTCCAAAACCAGGCCCATAAATTGTAAATTAGTAATAGTAATAGACTTAATACAAGAACAAAAACAAAAGGGGTCAGTCGGGGAGAGGTCAATCAACAAACCAACAAGTCCGTATACATGTACCATCAGATTGTAAATTTATCAGAAACCAAATCCAACAAAAGAGTCAGATCCAGACCTAGACTCCAATACCAGAGGGCTTAAGAGAGACAGGTGTAGGAAACCCAATCACAACCACAAAGGAGAAAGAAGAGGGAGTCCGTGAGGTCAAGATTAGGTTCCAGACCCTGATATAAATTAAATCCAATTCGCCTTAAGTTGGAATTAAATTTAGGCATGAGTAAAGGAAACCTAGATTCAGATTAGGCCAATTTAAGGGAGACAGATGTGAGAAACTCAATAAAATCAGCACAAGAATATGTAGGGTTAAGGTTAGGTTCCAGGATCTTGAGTGGGTTAATTCAAATTCGCCCTCCATTGGAGTTAAGTTTAGGCATGAGTAAGAAGGACCAAGGTTAAGGTTAGGCCCCATTAAGAGAGACAAGTGTGGGGAATTCAACAACAACAACAACACCAGGACCTATAGGGCCAAGGCTAGTTTCCAGAAGCAATTAAAGTTGGGGTTAAGTTTAGGCCTAATTAGAAAAGACCAAGGTTGAGGTTAGAGAACAGATCAGTTTGGGTATAAGACGGCTTTTTAACCCTCAATTAAGGTTATCCAATTAATGCCCAATATATATATATATATAAAAAAAAATTTAAAAAAAAGGAAATTCTAGAGAGAACTAAGAGGAATAGACTCATCCATAGATAGACAAACAAATATAATTAAACATATAAATATATGATTTCCAGGGAAATCTAAGTGCCATAATAGATTAAAGTGCCAAATCATCCAAAGTGCCATCTGATCATGCAAAGAAAAAAGGAGAAATGAGGAAACTAAAAGAAGTGTAAGTTTTCTTCCCATCCTCACTGCAAATCGAGAGAAAAAAGGGATCATTATCCATGCTTTCTCTTTTAAATCATGCAAAAAATAAGTAAATCAATCAAAATTTAATAAACAATAATCCAGTGATCTTACATAAGTAAGATCATTATAGAGGGGGATATTATCCACTCCAAATATTTACTTGTAAATCACCCATAAAAGTAAAACAAGAAACAAAACATAATAGTTATTATTCAAGTCATTAATTCATAATTTAGAGTCTCTCACCCTCCTAAAGTATGTGAAAAGAAAAAGAACAGGAAATAAACTAAAAATAATTAAAACAAACGAAAAGGAAAACAACCTTTTGGAGGAAGGAAGTTAGCTGTAGGAAAGAAAAATTATTATTTTCTGGGCAGTAATATAAGACCATCTCCACCTCTTATTCTATCTACTACTCTCAAAGTTCCTCTATTCCCAAGCTGTCCCCCCCACCACCCTTGTCTCCCTGAAATTTGCTTTATTTAAAGAAAAAAAAAAAACAAAAAAAAACAAAAACAAAAGGGGTAATAAATTTGTCCTAAGGGATTCCCTCCCCTTTCTCCCTTCTTCAATTTCTTTCAGGTCCGTTCATTTAAACCATTGGGTGTCACTGTACCAAGCTTTCTAATAAAATGGGTTTCACGTCGGATTCTCTGGTTTTTAGACCAGAGAGAGTTCTGCTCTAAGCCTATGTATTTAAAATTATGGATGCCATAAGTCTGGAAATGGGTATACAATACATTGTCCTCATGACCTTTCTTGATATTGTTTACATGTTCCATAATCCTTGTTTTTAAGGCTCTACCAGCCTCTCCAACATAAAGGATCCTGCAATGTTGACATTGGATTACATATATAACATTTGAAACCTGAGGGGAAATAATTTCCCTAATTGGGTGACCTCTCCCCGAATCTCCATTAAAAATAAAAGAAATATGACTGAGCAGCCAAGGATCGTTGCCCATTCTCTTCCTATCTACTGCTGTATGTACTAACATATCCTTTAGGTTTTTATTTCTTCTATAGGCCATGATGATCTTAAAGTCACGAAGAGCCTCACAGTTTTCCTGGGCCTCCAAAAAATGAGCTTTGATTTCCGAATTAAACAAATGCAAATATTGTGAGTATGTTTGCACATAGGGGACCAGCTGTTTATTAATCGCTTGTTCTTTGTGTTCACAGATGTTCTGAAATTGTTGTCTCACTTCTGATTTAATTTTTCTAAGGAAGCGACAAGCATAACCACGATGTTTAAGGGCTGAGAATAGAGTGCTCGTTGCTTCCTCCACATCATCTGGAAATGTACAGATGCGATGAAACCTAATAAGCTGAGATTTAATTAAACCCCTGAAAGTGTGGCGAGGATGATAACTAGCCTTGTGTAGTAAAGCATGTCGATCGGTATCTTTAAAATACACTTTTGTCGCTAATTTCTTTTCC
The DNA here is from genome assembly GCA_029814765.1 of Acanthurus leucopareius. NCBI lineage: Eukaryota > Metazoa > Chordata > Actinopteri > Acanthuriformes > Acanthuridae > Acanthurus > Acanthurus leucopareius. The sequence goes on along the minus strand of JAQMCX010017231.1, from coordinate 1,482 downwards.
TTACCCCCAGCAACAGGAATGAAGAACACCTGTGTATCAAGAAACTCCACTCTTCCCCACTGTAAATTGCATTTCAATTTTATTTTTGGATGATGGTAATTCAAAACCTCCAGAAATTGTTTAAAGGACTCTTCCGTGCCTGTCCATAGACCAAAGATGTCGTCTAGGTAACGGAGAAAAACAACTGGCAGTTCCGCACACTTTTTAAAGGCCTCCTCCTCCCAATCAGCCATATACAGGTCCGCATATGCTGGAGAATACTTTCTGCCCATCGCACACCCACAGATTTGTAAATAATAGTTATTATTAAATTCGAAATCATTCCTTGTTAACGTCATTTCTAATAACTGTATGATTTCCGCATCTGGTCTGTCCTTTCTCGGAAAGTGCCGAAAGGCTTTGCTAACGGCTAGGAGCCCCCTAGCGGTCTCAATGTTCGTGTACAGAGAGTCAACATCTATAGAGAATAAAAAGGAATTGGATGGAACTTTAACAGAACGTAATTTATTCACAAAATCATAAGTGTCCTTTACGTAACTTGCGTGCATATGAGAAAGCGGGTTAAGAAAATAATCTATGTATTCGGCTACATGATACGATTCGGAACCACAGTCGCTAACGATCGGCCTGCCTGCAGGTACTTTAAAGGGAACTGTCCAAGATTCAGGTTTTTTATGGATCTTAGGCAACAAATAGAATAGACGAGGGCGTGGATTATCTGGACCATAAAGGTAAGCCAATTGTTTGAAATTTATATATTTATTTACATATAATCTATCAATAATCGCCCTAATCATTATCTGCGTTTCCGGTTGTAATGGGCTTGAAAGTTTTTTATAATAATTAATATTGTCTAATTGTCTATTGGCTTCCAATAAATAATCCGTTCTGTCCTGCAGGACGATTTGTCCTCCCTTATCCGCTGGTTTAATAATGATGTTATCGAGTTTACGGAGCGCCGCAAGGGCCCGCTGTTGTTCCCCAGTGATGTTACTTTTAGTTTTGTTAGACTGTCTAACAATTCTATTGACTGAGGGGACTTTAAGGGTTGAAAACGTGGCCAAATCTTGTTTAATCAACGTCTGTATCTGTGCCGAGACCAAATTAGATTCTGGTTCCCATACTGATGGATTAGTAAACGATAAGTGGGAATAATCAGAATTATATGTAAAAAAATCAAATATTTTTAATTTTTGATGATAATTATGTAAATCCTGTCTGAAGTCTATTAATATGCTTTGGAGTGGGAATGAAGCTCAAGCCTCTTTCTAGAACTGCCCGTTCGTCTGAATTTAGCCTAAAAGAAGAACAAAGGACCATCACATTTGTAAAAGAGGAGGGAGAGCCATCAGCATCCTGCCTCAAAAGTTTAATTGCCAGGCGCATTCTAACCCACTGGCTTGACCAGTCTCTGGCGTCCAGTGAACTGGGTCTCTAGCCCCTACTCTGAAATGAAGTTTATTAATTTCTGTTAAGAAGTTA
>JAQMCX010017230.1:0-18549 GCA_029814765.1 Acanthurus leucopareius | reverse complement strand
TTTTGAAATAGGCCATTCATTGAAGGTGCGCCTTATAATCCGATGCGCCTTATAGTGCGGAAAATACGGTACTTAAAATATTTTTAACCTTTTATAGGGCACTCATTGAAATACTTTGAAATTCAAAATTTCAACCCTTGAGTGTTATTGGAGGAGATAACAAGACTACATCATTTTTGTGACATTTTAAAAAAAATTTAATTTTCATGGAAAAAATCAAGGTCAGTGAAATTACCAAAAACTGTTCCTTGCCCTAATATGGTACAAAAATTCCAAAAGTGCATTTCTAAGAAATACAAGAAAAACACTTATAAAGTGAAAGAAACACATCTTTTTACAAATTAAAACATCTTTATAACAACATTATTAAATTAAAACATCGTGATGTAGAACAATCTTTGCTGATGTGCTGGATGTAAACCACGTGTTTCTCGACCTCACTGAGAGGCAGGAGGGACGCCATTTGTAAGAGGTGGGCAAGTTACTGAAAACGGCTATTCGCCCGATAAAGGGTTAAGGAAACCAGTTTCCTAATTTTTTTAAGGAAAGTTAACTTTCCAGATGTAGAGTGTAGACCACAAGCAACTTAATTTCCAAATATTTCCCTAAAAATGTTGAACATCACAACCCGAACATTTGTATGTGCACCCAGAGGATACTTGCTTAACAGACTAGAATAGTTTAATGGATCTTTTAGTTTTATTCTTATTTTTATTTTTAATTTCAAATATTTGAATGAATTTTTGTTTTAGTTGGTGATGTGTCTGGCTAATCACAGCAATATGAACAATGACTGAATCTGATAAGAATGTACAATCAGCCTGCTTTAGAGGTGTATTTCAACACATAAGTGTGCTGGTAATTTTACATATCTTTATCATCTTAGCTCAAAAAATTTGTCAAAAATTTGGTGTCCAGAAGTGAAAAGGTCACTGTGACTTCACAAAACACATTACTGGCTATAACCAGGTTAATCAGCTAATTGTGACACAAATTCATCAAAATTACCAGCAGGATAAATGATGATGTGGTGATATTTTATGTCCAGAAGTTCAAAGTTTAACTTTACCGGGACATAATAATGATCCGAAGAAAAAACTTTTCTTGCCTTTTTTAATGCTATTACTCAAGAAAAGAAAGGGATGCTGTAACCACACTTTACATTTGAATAGATTATTGACACTAACCTTGGGTGCATACAATGAAACTGTGATAATTGTTCAGATCTGCTTAGCCACGGAGTTGAAGATGTGTGGGATGCTTACACATTTTAGAATTCTTTGCAGCAAAAATTAAAGTAACTCCAGGCTGCTCCAGGTGCTCTGTGTTCAACTCAGATTTTAATCAGTCAAACTCGTCTTTGTCCTCCTCCTGTGAGTGTGTAACTGCTGCTGCGCAAGCACTACTGTTGCGCCTCCACTTGCAGCAGCTTTTGAAAATGGCTCTACTGCTCTGTAGATCAACCTACCCTCAAAAGATTTGCTCTGATTGGATTTCTTCCTAACTTGTCCCACAAAAAGGGTAGTTTTGATTGAATCTCTTCTCCATTCGTCCCTCCCTAACATTTTCATCTTGTTTTCATTCATTGACTTACGTGTCAGATATATTTCGACACAGTCTTCGTCATCATATCTGACTTTTTATATAGTTTTTATTTAGTTTTTGTCGGTGAAAAAGGTTTGTTGACTAATATTTTTCATCACAGTCTTCGTCAAAGAAATTAACACTGGTCTGATGTTATTGGATATATATCTACATCTCATAAAACCAGTTTGAGTTTCATCAATGATGTAGTCCAGAACAGTTTTCAGTCTATGGGGAAAAATCTGGGCTAAGATCTTGTAATCACTGTTAAGGAGGCAGATTGGTCACCAATTATCAATACAAAATGGCTCCTATAGTTTAACTATATTTACATTTACTATTTAAACTATAGTAAATGGCTTTACTATAGTTTAGAATTAAGGTTGAGAGTCCTTGAGATAAAGTCAGAGGGAGAGATTGATCATTAATGCTTTCTATAAACACATTCTGACACTGGGAAGCTAGTTGTTCAGCAAAAACAACATAAAACTTAACATAACATAAACAACATAAAACAACATAAAACTTAACATAACATAAACAACATAAAAATCCGGAGTTATAGGGCTGTCACAGAGATCTTTTTGATCATTTTCAATTAATTTTGTTTTCAGTGAGATATTCCAATAAGTTGTCAGCATCAGTCTCACTATATTTTGACTCATACATATTTTCATTAAATATGTAGCAGTAATAAGCAATTTTTTAAGATCGTCTGTCGAACATCCTTTGATAGTGAGTTTTTTTAATCGAATTGGCAATCAATTGAATTGATTTCCAATTGGAAGAAGCATGCAGTATGTTGCTCCCCTTCCTCTAATCATTTTCTCCTTCACCTCACAAAATCTCCCCCTCGCTTTCATCCTGTGTATTTCTTTTCATTTGTTCTGTTGTAAGATCAAGTTCTGTGTGTCATTTTCTGATAATTTTTTTAGGTAAAATTTGCAAGAAAGCTGCTATTTTAGAAATCACTTTTTTGCCTTTAATATTCCTCGATGTAAATAATGAGGATCAATACACTCAAATATTTAGTTACCTCAAATTTAAAAAGTTCACAGTTTCTACAAAACCATTAATCAATTCATGCCTTGTTCCAAGTTTGTTTGGACCTTCTTAATTACTGAATAATGAGTAAATGAATAATGACAGAGTTATTAAGTTTCCAATAAGAGCCTCTAAATGTGTGGATTGCACTAGATTTGAGGGAGACTCATAGTGACACAGCTCTGTGGTCTGTTAGAGGAGTTGCTGTTATATATACAGAAATGTTATTCTTATCTAAACAAGCAGAAACTAACCAGTAGTCAACTTGTGACATTAGTGTAAGCCTTATTATTCCATGTATAAAGTTTGATCTTAGAAAAAAATTTTTTTCCATGTGTCTACTAAATTTAATTTTTGCACAAATAATAACAGATTAGGAGCTGAAGAATTGTTTATATTTGGAGGCCACCTGTCTACAGAGCCATCCAATGCAATATTTAAGTCACCACCTACAAATAGTAAAGCCTTTGGGTATTTAGATAACCAATGTAAAAGACAAGATTCAAGGGCATCAAGTAAATAGTCATTTTCAGGTTTTGAGTTATACCCATATAAATTGGCTAGAAGGAAAATACTGCTATCAACATTAAGTATAAATAATACATATCAGCCATCAGGGTCATTTTCTGAGTGCAAGATAACTACATCAAATTTATTCTTTAAGACAGCATTCCCTGCTGATCTTTCTGAACCCTGTGAAAACCATGTCATTTCCCCACTAAGTTTTACACAAAGAAGCATCATTTACCACTGTATGTGTCTCTTGAAAAAAAATAACGAAAGCCAGATTTATGTTTAGCAAATAAAAATAAGGCTTGACGTTTAGCACTTTCTGTTAAATCACTGGCATTGAGAAAAACACTGATAAGTACAGTGTATGTATATAAAAATATAACCTTATACTCCTAGGCACTAGTGCTTTACACAATACAGTAACTACAAACAGGCATCTAGTACAAGCACAAACATCCGACAGGATGTGATGTGACCATCAACACAGGTTTAGGAAGTGCTACAAGCTGAGACAGCAGTCAATTAGCATATCCATGAATTCTTGATGTGTCTATCAGGGCATGAGCAGGGTGTACCTGTAGTAGAGACAGCAGTAGGCATACTTCCTTCCCCTCTAATATCACATGAATCCTGGCGAAGTTACCCTTCTCTCCATCTTTTCTGGCAGCTTCAATCAGTGGCCAAAGTTTTCCACATGGAGCTATGTCTGCAGCAGTAAGATCCTCAGTGAATCTCAGTTTGTTTTCTGTGAGAAAGCCATTCTCCACACCAGGTCATGTGATGATATGTCAGCAAAGCAGATGATGGTCGTTCTCTGCCTCTTTTGCTTGTTGTTACAGTGACCCAGATGATGGGTAATGTCCATATCCTTTTTGATCTTGGCCCCAGCCTATCCGACAACAGCATAGCAAATGTCAGAAACTTTGGCTTTGATATCTTCTTCTCTCCTCAGGGACGCCATAGTTCCACCTTCGCTGGTATCTTTCTGCCTCATTTACTTTCATTGTTCATTGAACATTGTTCTTACATGTGGATTCCACTGCTTCCATGCCAGTTTTCAGGGTTTCGACCTTCATGAATACAAAGTTGATGGAATTTTTTTGAGAGCGTTAATGCCGACAGTATTACTATTGATCATACTCTCTAAATTTTCAGTGTGCTCATTAATAAGGCCAGCAATATTGCTCTGCAACTCAGTTGGCATTAAGTCACCTGTCAGTTTCTTTCCATCTGGTTTGGCAGGAGTATCTAGGTTGGATAGTTGGCTGCACTCACATTAATGTATGTCAACAAACACCATTCCTTTGACCCCACTTCTTGTGAAGCAAGAACCTTGATGGCTGTGTCACACTACAACATGCACAACCATCAGCTACCAATGCTCAACAAGAAGGGCAAAAGAATGTAAGTTTTTAATAACGCCTTCAGAAATAAGAGCTTTGACAAAGGGCTACAATTAAGGGTAAGGGTGAATGTAAAAAAGAGGGGAGGAGAGCAACTGTATGATGACAAGTTACTTAAGCCTCCAATAAGTTAGTGCTGAGCTTTTAAGCAAATTGTAAGTGTAACGCCTGGGATACACATCCTTGTGTCAGCAGCATGTCTGCGTATTTTTTCATGCCCATTTTGTGCCCATTAAAGCAGATTTGAGCGGCCACACAGAACATGTGAGAGGCATATCTCACGCATGCATGCAGTGACGCATACACACACAGTCACGTTGTACACCACACATTTCTGTTGTGTCTTTCCGCTTAAAACCTCTCACAAGCATACATGTATACATACACACACAAACACACATATACATATATATACAGTAAGATTTTAACAATCAACATTCCTTGGTCATATGTTGAAATTGACTTTATTTTTTCAGTTTGTGTATTTATGTATTACCATTTTGCTTGATAAGATTTACTGTATATATTTTGTTTAAAAAATGTATTATGTAATTGAACTAAGTTCAAATAAATGTTAGGTGTGACAAAATTGTCTTCTGTCATCTCACAGTATTTATTACAGCCTTTATACAGAGTCAATGACAGTGAATAACAGAAACAGTCAGATTTTGGTGAACAGAGCGAAAACCATACAACTAGAAAAGTGCAAGAGTACTTACGAGACTACATGAATTGGTACAAAACAGAAATTGTAAACATAACACATTTGTAAATGAGTCCATCAAATATGTTTGTATTACAGTCAGGGCAAAAGCCTCAGGATATTTGTCGCATATTCGCCAGACACAGCAGCTGGGTTTCCTGCACTCAATCGTCCATGCTGCCACAAAATAAACTGCCTATAGGTTGCATGCCAATATTCATGATTATAAATTCCTTAGTCCTAAGAGTCTATTTGAGCTGTGCACTCATAACGCAGGGTCCTTGACAATATATGGGCCCACTCACACTGCTCAGTTGCTCAGTGCCGATTGCCCACCCTCCCCAGTCCCCAGCTGGCCTGCAGTCACACTGCTCCAGGGCCAACTGGGCCTGAGCACAGTTACCTCTTGTACATACGTCATTATGTTGTGATGCAACAAATGTATAGCTTTATGTTATTTTCCTGAAAAACTTCTGAATTCTTGTATGTTTCATCCAGCTGACTGGATATTTGCATCAGCCCAAATTTCAAGTAAACACTCAACTTTAGCATCAGACCAACATTAACACTTTGTCCCCATTTTTTTAAATGACTACCAAAAAGAAACCCTCACATCCATTATAGTTGACTTTGCATACCCATGTTTGTGCTCGTGCATGCAGTCCACCTTTTCCAACTGTGTTGGGCCCAAGTAAGTGTACCTCACATAAGCATGGTACAGAGCAATCACTCTTGTCAAACAAACTGGACTTTCAGGGATCAAATTGCCTGGTGTGAGTGTGCTAGGAATACCTTCCATTAAGTACAACAATATGGGTTCTCTGGCTAATACATTGGTCTGGTGCTCGGCAGCAACATTTGCATTCTAGATTAGTAGGTATGGGGTTATTGTCCTGTCTTCATTCAGAAGCATGTTGTTTCAGTTTGAGAGCATGGTTTATTGATACCATGCTCAGATTATGCAATATTTTCTCCCAAAACCCTGCCCTCAGACTCAAATAGCCTCTGCTTGCACTTACATTTTCTCTGTTTCTTCTCAAACTGTATGCTTGCACTTAGAAATATTGTTGCTTGCACAGATTTCCTGCACTCAGGCTTTGACTCCTGCCCCCACACTCAGGTTGCCTCTGCTGGCTTGTGAAATATCAGCTCTCAGATTTCTGCTCTGCCCTCAGATATTTGGTGTAACAACCCTGTCAAAATCCACAAAACAATAGGAGGCCAGGTGTAGTGTCGACCAATGAAATTATCCCTGCCACCTTACGAGCGCAGCATACTGGCAGTTAATTGCTGTAGAGGCATTGTGCAGGTGAGAGCTGACAATCTATAGACAACATACTGTCTAAACTGCTGATATCAAAGTGTTCATGATAAGAATGCTGTAATTTTTATTTGTTTGTGAGTGCACTCAAGAACCACAAGCTGGCCATGCTCGTGTTTGGACTGTTGACATCAGCGAGCTCTGTTGGTGAGTTTGATAACAAGCTCCCTAGGTGCACTGTCATCTACTCAAACCTATGCAGCCCTAAAAATGTTGAGGAGCACTTTGACAACATTCAAGCTATGCTGACAACAATTGGGGACTTCACTGCTGGTGACAACAGCAATGTCCCTGAGGACCTTCGGGTACACATTTAACACACTCAACACACTAAAATAGTAATTTGAAATTATGTCTTTTGTTAACCTGGTTTGAAAATCACAGATAACCAGGTGTCTCTCTGGCTTTGGTTTGTTAGCCAAGCATCTTTTCCACTGAAGAATTCTTACTAATCTGAGTTGTGTGCAGGGCTTGTGCAAACTTTGTCATATGGGGAAAATGTACATGTAATGTTGCGGGGGAGCACAGTGATGAATTCCTACATAGTGTTTCCCGAGTTAGTTTTGTAAGCTTGAAACCTTACAAACCTATCTCAACTTATGGCATGTAATGAATTACCCTCTCCAGTGTAGCACTAGCCATTTAGCCATGGACTATAGACATTGTGACAAAAGTTGAAAACACATAATGTTATACACATACTACACATGCAAACAGTTGCCAAGCAAAGGGCTGTAATGTTAAATGCTAACAGAGTCATATTTGTGCAAAATCAACCAAGAGTTATGAAATTTCTTCAGATTGTCAGCTTTATGTAGATCTGACAAAATACAGTTCATTGTGATCAGCTGATGATTAACACAGTCAACTTACCTCCTAAACTTTTATGTTGTGAAATATGTTTAAATGCATTTTTATTAAGAGGAAATGCCTGACAAAGATATTTTCTTTCATAATTATATTTGAAATGTAATTTTTAAATATATTTATCAAACGAAAAGGTAAAGAAATGTATGCACATGTCAATTTCATCATAAAATTAGTCAAATAACTACAGTAAAAGGTCAAGTATTTCATTTGAAAGGAGCATCATATCCTGATGGAAAAGTGGAGGCTACGCAAGCAAATAAGTAGAGGAGTCCATGTTAGGTTTATCAACAAGCCACTCAACTTCACACAGAAAAAAGCAGTGTTAATAAGAAGTACTGTTGCTAGTAATTGCAACCACAGTTTCAAACAAATTTCCATTTTCTAATGTTTTTCTTAAAAATGAATCTGGTCAACACTACCCAAGTGACAACAAGCTAACCTTCTGTTGACAGCCCAGGAGTAACAGTAGAAGACAAGTGTGGCACAGACCAAAAACAAGCTTGACAGGACGCACATGCATTGGAGATATTCTTTATTCAATGGCTTTTTTTAATGTGCAGGCACATTTCCACTGCAAAATGACTTTGAACTTCATGAAATATTATGACTCCACAAACAGTTAAATAACCGTGATATAGCAGCATTTGTAAACTCATTTCCATTTTCTCATGTTTTTTATAAAAAAAGGAATTAGGTCAACACTGAGCCAAGACAACGAGCACCTTTTTTACCAAAAACAAAACAACAGAACACAGAAAACCAACACCAAACAAAGACCATGACCAAACAGAAGTAATCCTCAATTACTGTATGCCTTTTATATGTTAAACACAATGTTTACATAATGATAATCACAATATGCAATAAAAAATATTCCAGTGTCCTTGTTTAAATACTTAGTAATACCAAGTTACTAAATGAGCAGAACATTTTTTAGATTTTATGCCTTCCTAGTTTTATATGTTTAAACACAGAATTTTTAAGCATTTACTGAATTAATGCCGCCCTCATGGGATAAACTGCTAAAATAATATATTGAGGGAGGAATGATGAGAGAAAAATCAAAGAAACAGAGTCCATATAATCCCAAATAGCAGCTCATCGAACTACATTTGTGTTTGTCTAGTGTTTGTCTCATAGACAAGACAGAAACTGCAAGAGGACAAAGACAAGTCTAAAGGACCACTTTGGAAAGAAATCACTCTCCAAAGGAGGTCAGTAAAACCAGCAGATTCCAAAGGCAAGTAGTCATTTACTAAGGACAAATAATGAGCATCCTGCAACCCTAAACATGGCTCAGTGGTGATGAAGTGGATGCAGCTTGTTTTTACATTGCACAGAAATTCTCTGATATTGATGGCTTTAACTAATGCCTACAGCATCAGAGTGACCAGAGTGGTGTGATCCGAAAAAGCCGCAGAGGCCATTTGTGCAAATAATACACATAAATGACAACTACTGGATCACAGTAAATAACCTTTTCTGAGGACTCAATGAGCTTTGCAAATATTGCAGTCTAAATACAAAAATCAACACGCATACAGAGCAAAAGAAATCTTGGTTTATTTATCCACAAGCACCCCAGTTTCTGATTTGAAAGCCTGTAGTGCAGATGCAGCAGACAACTGGCAGTTGCAGACTATTTGCGCTGGTCTTCGCATTTGTTTTATGTGGGGGAGTTAGGCCAGAAGACTGCAAATTTAATGAAAAAAAACATGAGACAAAGACTGTATAGAGCTTTGCAAAACAAAATAGCTCTAGTATTAATAAATTGGCACCACCCCCTATTGTGAGAAAAAGGCAAGGCCAGTCCCCACTCCTCTTCCTTCGCCAGCCACTGGACCACTCCCTTGTGGCGCTCGTTTCCACGACCTGCCAGAGATCATTCAGAGAGCAGGTGAAGAGGTGACCCTGCCTTCAGAGCCACCTGCACCTGTCCTGTGCACCATTACCAAAACAACAAGAGGAGGGACTGATAGTCATTCTGGTGGCCCCAGAACACATAAGCGCATGTGGTTCCTGTTACTGTTACAGCTGCTGTCAGGGAAGTCATGGCAGCTGCCGTGGCACAGGTGGACCACAGTAGGATTTACCCCTGGTCTTATATGCTCTGGGGAATCCCCCGTTTGAGCCCCTAACTCAAATCTCCCTCTAGTTTCTGTCCTTGAAGAAAGCACTCCCTCTAGCCTTGACTTCAGTAAAGATGAGAAGTGATTTATGTACGCTCTCAGTCTCACCATCCTGTCTCATTATCAGAGATGGTGGGAGCTCAGCCACGCTGAGGCTGAATAACTAGCTCATAACTAGCTCTCTCAGATCAAGAGCAGTTTCATTAAATGGTTTTTCCCACCTCCTCACAAATATGAGGAGGAAGAATCATCACATCACCCTTGCCTGTTGCATGTGCTGTCTCATTATGTTGCACTCACAGCAGACCTCAGACACACTCAACAGCTGTTTGTTAATTTTAGGGGGCAGTCCCAGGGACAGCTTTTGTCAAAGCATATACACATACAAATATATATATACATACACAAACATACATACATACATACATACATACATACATACATACATACATACATACATACATATATAATGTCTGCATATGGGGTACTACTTTAGGCTGAGTTTCTTTAAAAAATACTTCAATGAAAGTAGATGAAAATCATCAGAGAACTACCTGGGAACATGCTGAACAAGACCGCGGAGGAGTTTGCTGAATAGTTTGATTTATGATTTTCATTAACGTTTTAATAATGCCTAGGTACAATTGTAGTAATGAGTGCATATGGAGTACAACAGCGTAAGGTTCTTTAAAAATGCCTAAAGTAAAATTTAAGAAAGTAAAATAAGATGAAAATTACAGTAGAGGTGCCTCCATACATGCTAAAGAAGACCTTGGAGGAGTTTACTGAAAATAATTTGGATGTTTGTTTTTTTTCTTAGTTATATAGTAAAGGATGCACAATAGGTATGACTTAGTATGTGGTTCTTAAAAAATGCTGCAGTAAAAGTTGAAGGAAATCCCCGGAGAGGTACCAGGGGATAGATCGAAGACCTTGTTGGAGTTTGCTGCAACCAATTTGAACTGAAAATCATTATTAAGATAACTAGGAACATGTTGAACAAGACCATGTTGGACTTTGCTAAAATCACTTCCAACTTTTTTAGAACATATTTTTATTACGCCTATACTGCATATTATGCATATTGAGTAAGCCTATATCTTTGTCTACTTATTAAAATGCTGTGGTTACGAAGGAATATAATAAGAAAACATATATGATATAGGCCTACAAATTAGAAGAATAAGACAGTAAATAACAGAAGCTGGAGAAACTAGAAACTTTTCCGTTTGATACAATCTTCGTGGCCATTTATCAATAATTTTTGGACTTCAGAAGGGTAACATGAATGTGTCAAGAAGTTCCTTTCTGAGCCAACACGCTTTACCATACCAAGCGATGCAAACGCGCACATAATTTTAAGTGTACACCGCGTGTCCGCGCTTTGCCAAAGAATGGATGACGTGATCGCAGTGACACACGGTGACATATTGGATTTTATCTTGACAGGAGTCAGTTCCCGCATGATCTAACGTTAGTGAAGCCTAGCTACTGGTGACACATACACAGCTAAAACGATTGAAAACAAAATATGACTGAGTTGGGAATTTCTTTCACTTTAAGACAAAAACTATTAAGGTAGACGTTCTTCTCTATTTTCAACATCTGTAATTACACAACCAACCGCCGACTCATTGAGGCAATCGCTATACGAACACCGGCGTTTTGACGAAGATAGCGCCCTTCCTCACCCTATCGAGATGTGGTTGATAAGGCATTTCCACAATTAGCACATAATGACAAAACACAGACCTACAGTGAGTTAGAGTCGCCCATTAAATGACAAAGATTCATCATACATAGATGTAGCCTATTTCTGTTAGAAGAGACCATAATCGGAAATGAGGATGACACCTTACATTTCTGTGTACAATCCTGACAGGGTGTACATCACGGACGTCTCAAAGTACAAGTGGTGGAAAATTACAGACAGCATCTCTATTCTGTTCACATTGGTCATTTCAGTGAATATGAAATAACGATCGAATGATCATGACCCACCTGCAGCAAGATAATCGGCCTAAGTTACATTATGAACACGCCGATGACCTGAGGCAATGACACACCATCGCACTCTCTCCATGTTAGTCCGTGAAGCAACGAATCACATAAAACATTCCTCTGGTTTCGGAACGCCGGTATTCGTCATTCTTGTCATTCGGTTTGGGCATTATGTAGGCTACCACTATAGTTGGAATCTGCTCGGCTGTCCAGCAGTAGTACCGATGCTCCCAGTGGCACTGGAAGGTACTGGCACCGCAGTGGCAGACAAGTGTACAGCACACTCCCTCCACTTGCTGTCGAGGTTACTTTTCATTAAAAATATATTGGTTTCGACAGTAAAAATGTATACAGCGTATTCACAATCCTACTTCTGATTTAACTTTTGAAATCATAGTAATAGTCAATCAATCATAATTATTAATAGTTATTAATCAATGAATAAAATTAAAGCCTAAGCAAAACTGAGAACATCTCAACACATTTTTGATTCTAAAGATGTTCGTTTTACACATTTTCGTGCTTTTTTAAATCTCATGTAACTTCTAAGCTGGTCTGGCGGTCTAAATTGCCAAAGTAATGCTGGTGGATTGCATGGGCGTCAGAATCAACCCTGAACAAATAAACAAACATGTAAGTAAAAAAAAATTAACAGAGTAGGTGTAATTTCCTGTATTCGGATGCATTTTCACATGTGGTGGATACCTTCGTCTGGCTGTAGCATAAGAAACACTAGGGCATGTCCATCTATATATACACACACAAACATACATACATACACACACACACACACACACACACACACACACACATATATATATACATATATATATTAATATGGGGGACCAAAACTGCCAAAATGAAAAATAAATATATAAATAAAAGTGAAAATAAAAACAAAAATTAAAAATTAAATACAAAAAATAAATATAAATGGAAATAAAAGCAAAAGTAAAAAATAAGGTTCAAAAATCAAAAATAAATAGAAAAATAAATGTAGAAATAAATACAAAAATAAATATATAAATACAATTAAATATCAATATTTATTTATTTCATGCTGCAGACAATGTCAGCATGAAATGCAGAAGGAAATGTTATTCAAATGAGGGGGCGGTGCTAAGTTTGTCTTGGGTTGAACTGTTAGCCTATTGGTTGATCAACATGTGAGTGCAGAAATTGACTAGGTATGCCTGCCAACAGCCACAGCAAGAGGAAGTATACAGCGAGAAAAGTATACAAACATTTAGCGGGACAGTAATGGTGGAGTTCACGAGGAGCTTCTCTCAATCGTTTGGATGATTTTGAACGTGAAGGTATAAAACAGCTGATATATTATGTTTTTACTTATGTCCAGTTCAGGTGTGTTGACTCTTTCTTTACTTTCTGCTTCCACAAGCTTCCACTTCAGAGGAATCTCAGGAAGGTGAGGGAAGGCGGGGTACACGAAAGTTTGCTAACAATCAATCAATCAATCAATCAATCAATCAATCAATCAAATTTTATTTGTAAAGCCCTTTACAAAGGTACCCAAAGTGCTTTACAACAAAGCCATAAAAAAGTACATAAAAGCAATACATAAAACACAGGTTTTTGACTGTGGATGGTGCCACAGTGCTGCAGGTTATTAAAAGCCTTCCAGAAGTACATAAAATAGAATAAACAAAATAAGTGCACCTAGAAAAACAAGACTGCCCTAGTCGGAATTGAACGCCAATCTAAAAAAGTGGGTCTTCAGCTTCGATTTAAAAGGCCGAGATCAGTAGTGGTGCGAATGTTGGAGGGCACTTTGTTCCACAGTCTGGGAGCAGCGACAGCGAAAGAACGATCACCCCACTGTTTATATCTTGACCTTGGGACTTCTAACAGAAGCTGACCCGAAGAAAACAGGGCCCTGCCATGATCACAGATTTTAAAATCTCAGACAAGTAGGAGGGCGTTGATGGCATTAAAAACAAACAACAGAAGTTTAAAATCAATTCTAAAACGAACTGGAAGCCAGTGGGGGTGTGAAAGAAATATAAAGACTTGCTTTTTTTGTAGATGTATTTTAATTCTACATTTTCAGCAGTTTCCTTCTGATTTTCTTCACAAATTGCTTTTTCTAGTCTGATCTTAATGTCAGTATTCAATAAGAAACAGCTTTTTAAATTATTGACGAGGTTTACCAGGATCTCTACAGTCTACAGTGATTTTTGTAAGAACTTTCTTTGGACTTTATTTCTTAGGTGACCCATCAAGCCCAGGGGATTTCCAAGAACTTATCCTGTCAACTTTTCCCAAGTTAAAGGATGCAGGGGGATTTGAACTCATGAAAATCAGGGGAAGTACAAGGAGCCGCCAGCTGGTTCCACTCCCTTGCCCTAACAAAGGCTACACGGTGGACTATCTGAGAGACCCAAGTCTTGGAATAAACCACACAACCATTTATATTCGCCCTCTGCAGCTCAGCTTGAGCATGGAGCAGGCAATAGTTAAATTTTCCATTTTATGCTGTTTATAATCATTTTTGACTATAAAGCACTAAACAAAGTTGGCAAGATGGATAAACAGTTGCAAAATCTTAATACCAGCACTTGTAATTCACAGGCTGTTGGCAACAAGAAAACTGTTTTATGCTTAATGGAAACAGTTTGGAAATCATTTTTCAAGGGCATTTTTTACATTCTAAAGTGTGTTTTATTTCTTTGTTCATAGGAAGCGAGTGATGTGAGGACTGACCTTGGACCACAGACTGCATGCATTTTGTGTGGAGAGAAGTTTCCATTTTCAGAAATAAGGCAACACAATGTGGCTTGTGCAAGGTAATGACCAAAATTTTTATATGGTCATAATCATGATGATTCTTTGTCAGCTGTCAAATTTTACTTTCTTAACAGTTACTGATAATAACCTATTCAGGGCAGGCATGTCAGAAAATGTAATAGTACGTCCAATTTTATATCACCAAAAAGTGCTTTGTTAAATGTAGCTTTATTATTATAATGTAAAAGAATAATTGAGACCATAAAACACTCCACTTTTAAACTAAAAAAAACTTGCAAAAGAGCTTTAATTACTTCAAATTTTAAGATAATGAATTTGACAACCAGAATCAGTGTTATTTTGGCCAATTTTATAGTAGCTGAGCTGGTTTGTCAGTTCCTACAACCAATGGTGTTATTTTTTTCTTACTGGTGGACAAGTTAAGTTAGTCCTTCAACTGACTCGCCATTGCCTGACTACTGTCTCACAACTGAACCATTTTTGAACAGATTATATAGCGTTGGAATGAACAGAATGCAGGATAGGTTCTTGTGTTCATTTTGTTTCTGGTTCTCATAATTTGGAAACATTTAATTAAACAGTACTTATGATATTGTTATTAACACACATTCTAACCTGCACACTGCTTTTAACCCTGAGGTTGTATTGATATTTATTATGTGCATATGAACGTGTGCAATAACTTTGGGCTCCAAATTTCACTCTAGCCTCAAAATTATTCTGACAATTTTTAACTTTTTCAATGAAATAAACAGCATGTAGACCAATGCTGTTGATGGAAGGCACTGGTTAAAATGTCTGTATGCATTAGTATGCTACTTCACTAATCACCAAACCTCATTTGCATTCTTTGAAGTCAATCACAGGGAGAGAATGAGAGTAGAACTGGATCCAGTGGGACAGGTGTGCTGACCTCACAAGAGGTTGTGCTCTTGGTTGAGGACAGCCTAGACACAGGTTCAGCTCAGGGTTTGTATTTGTTGTTCTTTCCAGATAAGTTTTGTGGATGAATGACAAGTTTTACCTTTGGCAACACTTCTAATAACCAACATATGATTTAATTTCCTGTTGTGCTGATTAAAAATTTTAATTTGTGGACATAATGCAACACTCCCCTTGTCAGATAACTTTCAATATACATAACATCTAGTACTATATCCTAATATTTTTCTAGATTTCCATCAGCAAGCTCATCACATCAGCAGGAGGTCCCATCAGGAGATCCTGTACATCCAGTTGATGGTAAGCTGAACATGACTGATTTGGATGGTTTGGCTCAAGTAGCAAGTTTTGCACCTATTAAAGCCTATCACAAATCCAGCCACCAAAATCACACTAATCACTGTATTCAAATTCACAGCTGTCACCAACTTGTCATTATCTCCGTAGAAGCAATGAAGTATTAACATTTAAAGTGCATTCATAAAGTCTGAACACCTTTTCTTTTTCATTTAATTTGGTAATGATGCAGCATTAATCCTGGAAAAACATGTCTCATCAATCGCAGTCTAGACTAAATATCCCATACTGACAAACGAAACACCAAAGGTTTTTTTTTTGTTGTTGAATTAATTACGCAGGAAAAATTCAAATATCAAATTGACATTAATATCCAGACACTTTACTGTGACTCTTACAATTTTGCGCAGATGCCTTTTCTCTTGAACATGTCTGAGATGTTTCTACAGCTTAACTGGAGTCCACATGTGGTAAATTTAACAGATACAACATGATGTTGAAAGAAACATACCTGTCGATATAAGGTTTTGCAGATGGCAGTAAAGATCAGAGACATACAAGACATACATTTAATCAAGTTGAGGCACATGCTGCAGTTAATGTTAGTAAGGAACATTTGAGAAGAATATTAATTCTTATGTCAGCATAATGCTGCAACATTACAAAATGTGAATAAAATGATATCTACATACTATCTGAATGCACTGTTCTGGATGACTTGCTCAATTCATTATTTGCCTTTATTTTACAATTCTCACATTCTTTATATACTCATTTTATCTTATTCCTTAATATGCTCATGCTTGCATTGACAAGGACCTATTCTTAAACTTGGATTACAGAGCTGGATCCCATCAAGGCAGCACAACTTTTTACACATATCATCCGTGAGGCCCGCAGAGATGGCGACCACCTGTTATTTAATCTAAGTCTGCAGGATTCAGTTGAGGACAGGAACAGGGCCATTATATCTTTTTATAAGAGACCATGGGTGCAGTGGGCTAATCAACTGCACTGCAAACTTACAGGTAGAGGCCAAGTCAAGTGTGTTGATATAACATGTTCAAAAGCAACCACAGTTAACCTAATTGTTGTACAGGCATGATCAGATTAAGGAGATAAAACAGAATTAAATAATTTAGTTGCACAAGATGTAAATTACTCCTCAGAATGTGGAATGTCATCATTATCCTGCTGTCTTTTTATATGTTTTCCTTACATATTGAGTTTACTGAGTATATTTGGATATATTTTTTAGAACTGAAACATTTATAGCCCCTGGAACCATGGCTTGTTTTATCTCACTTTGACATTTTGCAAGGTGATGCTGGCATAGGTGAAGGGGTCACCAGGTATGTGCTGGCCACAGTCATGGACCACCTACAAACTGGATTCATGTTGGATGAAAAAAAGGGTAAGAGAATGAAGATGATTTTTTTTGAGTTATCCTTTGGGTTGAAGTAAAATCTTAAATACAATTTAAACAGGGTTGTACCACAGTGACCCTGCCCATGACCCTGCCTTTTATCATTAATATGCATGCCTCCACTTATGCAACAAATGTTTATATTCACCTTTTTATTTTATTATTGACAGAAGATTAAATGCTTAATGTATATATAACAATAAAATAACATTTATGTAATATGATTGTCAAGAAGCTTAATGCTTCAACTCATAAAAAAATACACCAACCATTTTCATAGTGTCCATCTATGATCTACTATTAACTATGCATGACTTGATCAAGGGATCAAACACTTCAGTTTCATGAAACCACTTTGTCAAAACATAATAGGCACCAAAGTCGTTCACTTGTGTGTTTTAATCACACCAACATATGACATCCCATGAGAGAATCCAGACTTTTGCCTGACAATGTTGCCATGTAGTGGCTGCTTTCTGTCATGTCTTTTAAAAAAAAACTTGAAAAATTGTCTATCCAGCAGAATTCTACCTCTATATTTGGATTTCCCTCTCTATCTTTTTGTCTCGCTCTACCTGATCAGCACCCCCACCCCCACCCCTCTCCATCATTGTCCCTCCTCTTCGCTCTATTTTGTCCCTCTTCTTCAAGGATCTCTTCATAAACTCGTCAGTATTTCAATATTAAAGCCTAATGTTTTAATATTGGTGCTTTAAGATACTCAATAGCAATTATTGACCCTGACATTGATGTTCTTATCGATGTTACATGTTGTTATCAATACCATATTTCAGATTGTAAGATTGTAATTCTAAGCTCCATGCCAGATGCTGTTGCCAATTTTTTTCCCTAGGGCCTCAGAGACAGAGATGACACCAGAGGTAAAGTAAATGAATAGCTACTTTTATAAATGTAAAGATTTTCTTAATATAGGATAACTACATGACAAAAAATTTGGCTTATATTACTCTGAGTAGAATCAGACTGGGCTGACCAGGGAATCATTCCATTTTTTTCCTAGATGATTTTAGACAAGATGTCATCTATTTTTCTAGGTACTTCCAAGGAGCTTAAACTTCTCATGCAATTCTGGACAGGTTGGGATGTTGTTCCTCAACACCTGGATGTGGAAAGAGCAGAGATCACACTTCCACAGTCGTCTACCTGCTTTTTTACTCTAAAGCTCCCCAAAGACACAGACAATTTCGATGCATTTCGCAGAAAGTTGATGGCAAGCATCTCGAGTTCATATGCTGGCTTTGGCCAGTATTAGAAAAATTTTTTTACCCAGGCCATAAGTGGCTCACCCATTACACTGTTCATTAGACTTTTGTTGCGTAGAGGGAAGTGTTTGTTGAGAAGAAAGTTACCTTTTTTGTATATCCATGGCCTAATGTTTTTTTTGGAAACTTTCTTTTTATTTAAGTTTTCTTTTTTCCATAAAAAAAAAAATAATAGCAAACATTAAAAAACAGACAGAAAATATCCCAAGGCCTAATGTTAAAATGTTTTCTCTTTGGCTCTGTGCAGAAATTAAATAAAGTCTGCAA
>JAQMCX010017229.1:0-18628 GCA_029814765.1 Acanthurus leucopareius | reverse complement strand
TATGTAAAGTGTCTTGAGACAACTTTGTTGTGATTTGACGCTATATAAATAAAATTGAATTGAATTGAATTGAATTACATCTGTATGTTCTCATGAAAAATAGCAACTGCACAACATAACACCAGTGGGATTAACACAACATGTACTACTAATTTCTTAAAAAGACAAATTACTCCAATCTCATACAGGAAATAATCAACACAGACCCAGACTAAAACAGTAAGACAGCACAGTCTAATTAGCTCACATGTTTATGCTTGGGGGAAAAAAACTTTACAGAACATTATGTGGGCTTGTGTGCTATGTGTGAAGTATCATATCACATACAGGATAAAACACTGAGTAGCATCTAATAGCAAAAGCAGTTCTTCATGAAGGATAGGTCTCAAAAATACTGCTGAAACTTGTGAGAAACTGATGAGTGGAGAGAATATCCGATGAGGGCTATATCCCAAGAAATTATATAGTGTCAAGGCATTAATTGTTTATGACAACAATATTTATTTTAGTCTGGCTTTGTTCATGTGAAGCGCTGAAAGACATACAAGCAGCTCAATATAGACTATCCTTGATCTTACCTTGATATGAGATATACAATGTAAATTAAAAATAATAAAAAAACATATAGGGCCCCATCGTACACTTGGCACAAACGCTGTGCACCAGTAGCGCAGGTGGCATTGCTTTCTTACACCAGGCACAAGTGTTATTTTTGCCACTAGTGTACGATAGCATATCCACTTGCGCTGGGTCTGTGTGTGGGAGGTCTGAGAATAAGGCAGAATAGAGGCGTGGCTCGGCGCATTTGCTATCTTGTACCCAGCGAACTGAAGTCAAATGCGCATTGCGCTTAGACCAGCCAAAACCTTCAGATGTGTGTCTTTGCCTGTGCGGGCGAAATTGTATTGTACAAAAGGATATGACAAAATATGGAAATGTTTGCTTTCTAAACTATTTGACTTTTTTTTTTACGTTTTTAAGGGGGTATTAGCTGAGAGCTATCTGACACAATACATTTATTGAGCATTGTCCCTGTCCAGCTGAATGAATGAATGAATGAATAAATAAACAAATAAATCGTTGTAGTTCAGCCGTGTGTTTACTTTTGTGCCAAGTGTAAGATAGCAATGCACCTTCGCCACTGGCGCACAGCGCAACCAGTCTTTTAAGGGAATGAGAGCGGATTCTCTAAATGGTTCATGCATTTTCGGAAACACCCATGAATTGATGAGGTGATTGTACACAGCTGATAGGACTATCCGCTGTGTGCCAGTAGCACATTGGGTGGGAAAGAGCAGGATACCTCTGCTGCTCCTGGAAGAAGACAGCAAAGATTGACCTGGACACTCCCCTGAATAAATTAGAAACCCTGTGCCACGCGCTTGTGCCTGGCACAAGTGTAAAATAGATCCCATAGAATTTATGAAAACATCTGCACATCTCTGGTCAGCTTCCCATGCTGAATCCTCTTTATTTTCATGTTGTCTCAACAGATCAGCATAAGAGGCCATTGTGCCAGTGTGCCCCTTTTCCATTACCTTGCCTGCAGACCTTACTGACTTGTCATTCTTGGAAGCTAGAGACTCTGGGTCTTTCAAATGTTTCACTTGTTCTTTCATCCTTGGTTGGAAGTGATTGACCTATATCACAGCCAAAGTTAGAAATAGCTTGAGAACTCTCTTGGAATCTACCTTAAAAATTGCAAGATTTTTTCATGCTGTATAACATGTTGCATGAACCCTCCTCTCATGGGGGCCCAGTGAGTTTCAGGATCCAGCTGGCTGACAGCTTGTTTATTAAGAGGTTGGTTTTGGATAACTGCATGGCCGAATTCCTGCAAGATACCCAGCTCTGTGGTGATGCTGTTGTGTCAATCATCAACCAGTCAAGATCATGTCATGGATCTTATCAGTGGTCTCCTGTTTTTTGACAGTGATCAACCTTCCAGGATGGGGTCATCTTCCAGGCTCTCATTGCCACAGTTGAATTTAGCACCACCAGTGCTGTTAGGAGGGCACCTTGTGTTGCCACCATTTCTTCTTGGAACTCCTTGGGTGTCAAAGCTTTGATACTAGAAAAACCAATAACTGTCAAAAGGCACATATATGTAATGAATAATGTATACCTCCTCTCCCTTAAGGCCAAAAACGTATCCTTTCTTTGGTGTTCGTATAAAAATGCAATTGTGTTACAGCTGTCCAGGCTAAAGAAATGGTTCCAAGCAATGTCTCAGCAACTGCAGCCAACATATAACAGTTTTCCTCAAAAAAAGCATCTGTTGTGAGACTTGTGTCTGTAGAGCAGTCCACAGAGAAAGTGTCATAAAGTGTCTGTATGTTGTGCTCTCAGTACTTTCCCGATTAGCACACTACTAGCTTAATCTCAGTTTTGTCTCTTTTCTCTTCCTTCTGTACTTTCAGGTATCTCATTTAATTTACTATTTGTTTCATCATGTTAAATTTTAGCAGTATACTTCAATAAAAGTTGAGAAAACTCAAAACTCAGAAATTTAATGAAGACTGTTGTCTTGAAATTAAGACAGACTCTTAAGTTTTAAAATAAACTGAAAAAGCTTTGTTTGACCTGTTACTTTTCAATGAGAATTTTTTTTCTTTAGAAAGACTTGAATTCTTGAGTTACAAATTAAAATAATAATTTGAACGCAATTGAAAAAACACATTCAATGAACAGTTAATAATTGACCCTTTGCCAAGCCTTAACCCTCTGTAAAACTCCTTCAAGCTTTGTCAAGCTGTCAGAACTTGCAAGCAGAGGCAGACTTACCCATTAGGCATAGGCCTTCAACTGCCTTTGGAAACCAAACTACCAGGGCCCCCAAAAATCACATAATGAACTTATGGTTAAGATTTGCTCTTTCTTTTTCTTTTTTTCTTTTTTACTATTAATTAATCATGTCATTCCAATCTATTCTAATTCTGTTATCTCTCTTCTTGTTTTTTCTTGTTTTTTCCCTCTCTCCAGGCATGTGAGCTGTCAATAATGCTAAAAGGGTGCAGAGTACTTTTCGTTCATTAGCTGGGTTTCCATTAATAAATATTGCAAAAATTTATTTGACTTTTTAGAAAATCGGCAAAAGAAAATTCACATTTATGTATTTTCCATCCACCAACGTGGCTGCAAATATTAGGTGCAAGTCCATCGAAATAAGCAGTGGGTGGCATAACATTTTCCAGTTAGGTTTACACAGCAGCAGATTACAGAGCAACATGATGAGATGATCAAAA
This sequence comes from Acanthurus leucopareius, assembly GCA_029814765.1. Lineage (NCBI taxonomy): Eukaryota > Metazoa > Chordata > Actinopteri > Acanthuriformes > Acanthuridae > Acanthurus > Acanthurus leucopareius. Next base: position 15,383 of record JAQMCX010017229.1, on the reverse strand, counting down.
GGCATAGGTAAACAAACACTGCTTCCCATCTCATATGTAATTTATGTTTGTTTCTTGCACTTAGTCAAGAAATGTTAAAGTTTCCTCATCAGTCCACACAAACCTTGAGTTTTTGTTTGATGCTGCTGCCATTACTTCTCCAAGTCATGAGATATCTTATTCTGATCCTTTATTTGCCAAATCTGCACTTATTTAACCTTTGTCAATACACCAAATTTTTCACCTGCCTGAAGTATAAAATTTTTTTCACAATACTTCTTAATTTTCTTTGAATTTTCTGTTTCCATCAACCTGTTTTTATGTGCAAAATTAAAACTGCACATAGAAACAGGTTGATGATGGAAACACAGCTATTTTTGTTGTTGATTTAAATTGAGGAAATTGTTTAAGCTTTTTTTTCCTAGTTTGAATTATTTCTGTTTGTATAAATAGCAACAGCTACTTGTTGTGCAGCTGTGGTAGGGTCAGTTTGCAGAAAAATTTGGCTGTCTCGGTTCTGGGCTCACTACAGGCTCAGCAAGTCCTTAAGGTGCTCCAAAATATAGAGGTGCTGGCCTGTCACTGAGAGCCACACACTCTGCATGAGAAATAAGAGAAGTAAGTTTGCTCTTCCATAGGAAACTGTATGTGGGGGAATTAGTGATTTGTTAAAAAAAATGATTAAATTTACAAGTTAATTGAATTAAGTCATTTGTACAGGTCTGGACCAAGGTGCAAACCAAGGTTCATTTTTTGCTACATTGTATACATTTGGTCAGGTCAGTTTCGGTTTCACTGCAATTATGCAAAAAGACTAACAGATTTTACATGGCAAACTCATGTCGTATCGTCATTAAGTATATGGGTTGCATGTCTCTATACTTTACATTAACTGGTTTGTTGGCGAGTGTCTGATATCAGTGCACTACAAATACCTTCTCTTGTAGATTGATTGTAGCTTTATGAGTTTTTTTCTGGTTGGCTCTTCGTCTTTGGACTAAATGTTAGTAAGGCATTGGGTCTCCTTTTCCCCTGATGTGGTTCCTCACCTCAATTGCACTGAGTTACAACCAGTCTTAGTTAAGACCAGTTGGTGCAACCAGCTGCGCTTGTTATTCATGTACACCCACGTTTCTTCTCTTGTCTTACTTGAGTCTATGAACATCACCATGGATCATTTTAATGGAATTTTCTTACTTTAACAGAGATAAAACTGAAGTAACTGTCGTAAGTAAGGGCTTTGTCTTTGCAGGATTCGGAAAACATTGTCTATACATTTATGCTCAGTAGACTTGACTATTGTAATAGTGTCCTGGTGTGTAATGCTCTCCCAAAACAGTTCCATTAGCTGCAGCTGAGTCAGAATACTGCTAAAGTCTTCACTAGAGAGGTGGCTCATATCAATCCAGCTCTCAGATCTTCACACTGGCTTCCAGTTCATAGAATGGTATTGGGTGAAAATACATTTCAAAACTGGTGCTTTGTTAAGAACCATCTAGACTTTTAAGATTTTCTGGGACAGGTCTGCTTCCTGTTCCTGAAGTAAAAACTAAATTGAAGAAGCAGTATTCAGTTTTTATGCTCCAGATACCAAGAAATAACTCTAGGAAAACTGGAGGTCTGCTGAAACTCTCAGTACTTTTAAATCACAGCTGGGAACATTTCTGTTTGCCACTGCCTATTATTAAACCAAACTTGAGTGTTAATAATTTGCACTGCACTGTAACTCGTATTTTTATCTACATTTTATATGTCTTCTTTTAGAATATTTATACCTCCACATAAACACTTCTTATTTTTTAACTGTCTTTTTACATTGTCTTATGTTGGTTTTTATATTTTATAGTTTAAATTTTCTCTTAATGCAGCATTGCTCTTTGTAATGCACTTTGCATTGCTTTGTTGTAAAATTGCTTTATAAATAAAATTGCCTTGCTTTGCCTTTTAAATTCAAATTCATATGGAATAAAACCCTAGGGCACTGTTTCTCCTTTCATGGAGCCCTCAGTATTCTCCAACATACATGTACAAGGCAAAAACAATCAAGGCAAAACCCAGTCAGACTATAGGAAAAATATGAACACTGACATAATGGTATATGCATTCATGGTAACCAGAATAATGAAATACATTTAAACACTGGTAAAGGTCTCGAAAAAGCTGAACAAAAATTATCTTGGAATTAGTGTCAATTAAGACTGCAAAATACACAGAGGGCTTCAGAGATGAAAGAAGCTAGCTGCTCCAGAAACATTTAATTACTACTCTCAATTCTCCCATCAAAATTATATTAAATTCATCTTGAATATTAATCAACATCTAAACACAAAAGCCTCTTTAGTAATGTCACAGTCCCATCGATTTATGTTATAAACACTAGTTAGAATTGGTTTATTTCTGAGAAATGTGCTTTTTTTTCTGGTAGTTCGGTAAATTAGCCTGATATATTCGTACCCTAGACCCACATTGCAAAGATTGTTGGCTGACAAATTTCTCTCCTTGAATGATCCCTTCCTACTGCCTATGACTGGGCAGATATGCTGCCATTTTTTCATTGCTCTCAGTTTGAAATGGAAAAATATGGTGGCTAAAAGCAAATTCCTCTTTAACTGTCCAGTAAAATCTTTGGGTTGCAGGAGCTGAATAATCCTTTATTCTAGTCCTATGTTGCAATGTTATTAGTCGGTTCAGGATTCTACAAGCACATAAATCCTACTTGTGTGACACATCACTAGAAAACTTAGAAATTCTGATTTGATTTATGCAAACCATTTCAAAATACAATCAAAAACAGCAGGTCCAATTAACCACTTTTGTATACCACTGACAAAAACAGAAGCCTCGGTTATCCAATGATAGAAAGCAAAAAATGGCAATAAGATCCATTCTAGTAAAACAATGACTGCAAAACGTGTAACAAGACCTTTGAACAACCATAGGCTGCTGTAGCAACTGCTACTGTTACTGTTCGTTTTCTCTTTTTAACTACTTTTCTTCCTCGAGTGTGCTATGAAACAGTATTGGCATGTTCCTTGAGAAGGCTTTAACACAAGGCTTTTGAGTGACACCTCATTTCACCTGTTAGGAACTTCTGGATCTTTTCCACAGCCTACATTAACCGATAAAAGTCTGCACTGAAAGTAAGGAGGTGCCCCTCTTGCCTTGTGCCTCTGGGAGGAGAAATTCATCCTGCAGGTGTGCTAAAGGGAATAGAGGATGCCCACCCAAGTCTTTTTTGTTGCTCAGTTATTAAAGGAGGTGCTATGTCATGACGAAAGCCATGACTGGATTGGATTGATCATACCATATGCAGCTTACAACGGTAAAGAACAAACATAGCCCATTTGTTGTCAAGTAACGCATCTTCCATTTACAGGCAATCACTCAAGGATATCAACCGTTCTAATTGATCAGGAAAGGACGGTCTTAATCTTTGCTTATTACACCTCTGATTTCAGTTTTTCTCATGCAGAGGTTCCCATGGAACCATGTATGAGATTTGTGAACCAAGCTGATACAGCAGTTTTTGAACAATGCAATCATTTTTCAGAGGTGTAGGGGACACTGGGTCTGGCTCAAGATCAAGCCATGGTTCTCCTAGAAACCAATATTGAATCTATATGCATAGACATGAGCACTGATAAAGCTTCATAACAGGACCAGCCACGCCACCCTTCTGCAGAAGAATCTGCAAGTGGGCCAGTTTAAGTCTTGTGCCTTTGTTTTGCCACGGGAGAGCTAAAAGAGCACTATTCAATTTCAAATCAATTCAAACTGATTTGCATGATAACAATATAGAAGCCTTTTGAAATGGATATAATAGATGTGCCAGAAAGTTAATCTTGAATAAATGTACCCCCCAGCAATGACAAGGGGACACTAGACCATCCTGTTTAATATGCCGTACAAAAGGGACAAAATTGGCCTTATACAAATCAGATAAAGTGGGAGCAATATGAATGCCTAAACAAGTAAAACCTGATGGAGACCACTGACATGTAGAAGCATTAGCGGGTACTCAAGGATCTTGCTTGGAGAGGGACATTGCCTCAAATTTTGAATAGTTTATCTTATATCTAGAAAATGTAGAGAATGTATCAATAAGTTTGATAATTTGATTTAAGACCTGGCAGGATTACATAAGCAGAGTACCACATCATAAGCAGTCAATAAAATTTTGTCCTGCTTTGTACCCGTGTGAATGCCCCTAATGTCAGGATCCATAATCCTCTGCGGTGGTAAAGAGTAAAGGTGATAGTGGGCAACCCTTTGCAGTGCCTCATTCAAGTGGGAAGGCAGGGGATCCCTTGCCATTTGCTATCACTGAGGCTTTCTGGGCAACATGTGACCCCTTTATCAATTTCAGGAAGTTGTCACCAAGCCCAAAGTTAGAAAAGATATGTAATGAGTATGGGCATTCTATTCTATCAAAAGCTGCATCTAGTGATAAAACCAAAGCACACACTGTATTATACTCAATAATTGCCTCATACTATTGCATGAATCACATCCCATTATAGACCAGTCTGATCTGCAGATCTTCATTGTTGTAAAACATCCTCGAGATGCCGAGCCACTGTAATATATAAACAAGATGGACACTTCTACCCTTCCCGACAAAATGCTAAACTTTGTGCATCTCGCACTAATTCCAGCGCACCTTCAAATAAAACACTTAACAGCAAACACATTAATTATACAACAAACTGAAATTTACAAAACAGTTTCAGTTTTAAATCAATAATTATTCTAAAATTTCAATCTATTTTAAATGGCAGGAGTCTCATTATGTTAGCCTGTCTGCATCAGCTACATGATCCATGCACATACAACAAAATGACTCAATTAGGATGAAATGAAAAGTTGACAAGTCTAGATGCCAAACTGAGCAATGGTCCCTTATGTAGTAGACAGACAGTTAGTCATGCACACATTGCTATTAATTAAGAAATGTCCAACAGTCAAAGCATCCGTAGTGAAGAATGGGAGAAAGATTTCTCTTCCTCTGTTCTCACCCAATGGGGATGATGATCATCTCCCAGTGAAGTGATAAACTTCTTTGCTTCAATCAATAAGACAACTGGGCTAGCGGCCATCTGCACGCAATCAACCCCGGAGCAGCCTGTCTTGGTCGGCTCCAAAACAAGAAGAAAGCACTGAAAATCCCAGATGACCCCAGTATCCCATGGAAAACGTCCCTGATGCCTCTCCCCTCATGCTGTTGCTGGCTCTAGGTGTGCTCCTGTTGCCATCGACTCACCTGCTCAACAGAGCACTGGTCACTGCTGCGTCCAGTGGAGACCTCATCTCCAGCAGCAACTCCTCAGGTGAAATTGAACAGTTTCAATTATCTCCTCTCCCCCTGTTTCAATCAATTCTGCCACCCCGATGCTTTTACAGTTAATGTGGGTACTGTCGATCAGCTATCTCTCTCATCCAAGCTCTTCTGTTGATATTGGTGGCTGGAAAGACAGGCCACCTGATATATTCATTATTAGTGATTCAATCACCCATTATACTGATCTCCCAGGCAATATCACTTACTGTCTTCCCGGTGCTAAAATTGCAGATGTCAAGTGACCCCAGTGCTTTACAGAGCTCCAACCCTAAGCTCACATACTAATGTACTTGTGGCCACAAACAGCGTCATGAATAAGAAATTGGTCATACTTTGTGATCGGTTAGAGACTCTTGTTGTTACAACCCAGAGCCTTGTTAAAACGTGTATCTTTTTTTAGGTCCCAGTCCTGCTTCATCAAAAAGCCCTGAGCGTCTTAACGCCTCTCCAGTATGATTGAAAGGCTAAAATATTTCTGCACTGCAACTGGTCATGGTTTTATTGCAATTTTGACTCTTTCTGGACTAGAGATGACCAGATAGCCTGCATCCCAACACAAAGGTTATTAAAAATCTCACTCAGAATTTCATAACTACATTGCTTTTAGTTCAGACTGACATTGACTTCAGTATTACCCTGAACTAGAAGCCAGCCCTGACAATAATAAAGAGCACCCCTGGGTCCTGCTGACCTCTCCTCCTTCAACAATATGTCTACTAGCCTCCTTCATTCCAGATATTTTTTGTGAATTCTATAGTTAATTATCTCCAGAATGAAGTCGGAGTGTCTTCGCAGGTGTCAAGTATCCCAGTTAATTTCAGAGCAAGGCTGTCTAAACTACAGACTGATATTTACACACAAGGAAGCGTTCCATCCAATTTAATCACTACACAGACAGTATCTGCCAACTAGAACATCTCTCAAGAAATTTTGAGTGTGCCTGATGCTTAGCAAATGCAAACCCCCTCATATTGCCACTATCATATCAGCAGTAACAGCAATATAGCAGCTCATGACAGTGGGATTCATAAGCCACACACTGTATGCTTAAGTGTTAGTGAGAGAGTGGGACAAAAAGGCCCACATGTATGCTCTATTTAGTATTAATAGACACTTGCAGGTTCTTAAGCCCCTCTGGTAAAGCCTATTTTTTTTAAGTCCAATATACTTACCATGTTTTAACCATTTACTGGTATATAACAGACTTCCTTTTTGTTTTTTTTATGTGCATGTAATATAATTATAAATTTTGATAACACTCTTAACACAACTGAGATATCTTCTAAGAGCTCTGACTCAAAGCTGGTCTGGTATTTTGCAACTTGCTCACTTGCAGATGAAATGTTTTATTCTCCTCCTTTATTTTTCTCTGCACTAACAACACCCTAACCATATCTACCCTTACACTGTTGGGCTGTCTTTTCAGTGCAAAGTGGAATTCAGAGACAGTACTTGCAGAATTGTAGACCAAAGTAGTGGTTCCTATTTTTTAGAGGGGGGACTGGAGGATGTGTTTCAATTAACAGTGTATAACCCTGCTCATTCTCCCTCAGAAAGCATATGTCAGTGTGCTAGAAGGGAAGAAAATCCAGGAGAAACAATGCAGATTCCATCCTGGTCAGTAGACCACCTTTTTACCATATGTGTTTTGTGGACTAGGATCGTGTCCCCCAAGGAGTCCTTTGGGATATACTGCAAGAGTGTGGGGTGCTTGGACTGGCTGTACAAGCCATTCAGTGGCAGCGAGAACTGTTTCCACATGCACTTGACAAAAAGTCAAGCAGGTTTCACCAAGGATGTCCCTTATCTCCAAATCTGTTTTTTGGTTTTCATGACAGGATCTCAAGGCTCAGCCAAGATGAGAGGTGTGCCAAGGGTGGGAATCTTGGAATTAAAAAGCTACTCTTTGCAGATGACATAGTTCTTTGGCTTCTTTGGTCTGTCATGACCTGGCTCATAAGCCATGACAAAAAATGGAGAGACACAGGTTCATCATAAGGTTATCAAATTTATTTTAATAAAAAAGTACTAGGCCGACGCCAACAGAACAAAACGCGACGCTGGAGGGGTCAGATTATTAGTGGTAAACAACGACAGAGCCAAACCACCTGCATTAGTGGACCAAGGAGGTTGCTCCACACCAGCACCCATCTCACTAAAATTAGCCTTCAAAATGCCTTTTACGGCATCCTTTTACCTTTTATCGGAGATCTTAACCTCATAATGATCCACTATCTTTAATAGCTGCTCCTTTGTGCACCTATCCAAAAATTCCTCAGATGGAGCCTAAACAAATTCAGCTACTTTAGCCATGGCACACACACCAGAAAAAAGCCCACAGTTACTTCTCTCAAACACTAGACAAAGTGAGTGTATAGTGAGTGTTTTTTGGTAGTGCCCAACACTACCACTACAGCTCCAACACGCACAGTGAACACCGGCCAACACTAACATAACATCCAGCCTAATGCTGAACTCAACTTAATTTACTTAACCTTTACAACTTACCGCGTCTTTACAATGGCACACAATGCACAGAACCAGCCACTCAAGGCTTCCAATTTCACACCAAAACTTAACGCCGCTTCGTAGTAAATGTACTTACGTCACTTCACTCACAGCAATTTACTAGCTAATTTATAAAGTCATGAACCGATTGCACAACAAAACATGAATGGACAAGCAGACAAGCCCCCACTTTGTCACGACCAGGCTCAAAAGCCATGACAAAAAATGGAGAAACACAGGTTCATCATAGGGTTAACAATTTTATTTTTATTCTTTTAAATATGTCAAATTATCACCCTCTAAACTTGTGAGAGCATTAACCCTAATGCTTGGATGGAAGTCTGTGGAGTCAGGTTAAGGCTTTAAATAGTATTGAAGAAAATAAAATTTTACTTGCCAGTTACCTTGGAATTGTTGGACGTCAGATACACTCAACTAACACTCCACAAACAATTAACAGGAGGAGGTGGTGTTACAGATTGGAGGTTCCTTCCTCAAAATAGAATTTTTTTACATTTATATATTGTTTCTTTTATTTGGAATCACATGTGCAATACATCACATACAATACTCTTAATCACAGCTAATTATATTTCCACAGTGACCCATTTTCCTTTTTCTTTTTCACAACACATTTTATACAATTACATAAAGCAAAAACAACATGAACATGGGGCGTTTTCATTAAAATGAAAAAATAAAAATACCTTAATATAAAGACAATAAGGTGAATGAAATAAATCTTAAACAAAAGAGGGGCGTCTCAGGGAAATATACCTTTTCCAATCTCAGAGAAAAAGTTATTCTCTCCATTACAAATATTTCATAAATTATGTCGTACCCATCCTCTATTGATGGGGCATCTGGCTTAAGCCATTTCTTGATAATAGCTTTTCTAGCAGCCACCTTTAGTACACCAAACAGATATCTTGCTTTAACACCCATAGTTATAGGGTGTAAGCCCAAAATGAAGTTTGTCCCAGTTAAATATGATATCCGACCCAAATAAAGTCACTAATTCTGAATCTTACGCCAAAAAATGTTTACTTTTGGACAGGCCCAAAACAAGTGGTAATGATTGACCTCCTGGGAGCCACATGACCTCCAGCAACTGGAAGAGCCTGAATGATGAAAGCTCTGAGCAGGTGTAACAAAGTACCTAATAAGATACTTCCAGCCAAATGATCTCCATGAGGTTGAACTTGATATCCTCCATTGAAATTTACAGTATTTTGTCCGAATATCCTCTGAAAGGCATTTGTTGGTTTCTCTGTCCCATATTAGTTTTATGTATGTGGTCAAAATAGAATTATATGTATGTATATTAACTAGCCACTACTTATTGCTGCGTATTCCAGTTTTTCAGCTTTCTGATATATAACCTTTTGACAGTTAATTACTATTTTACATTTTAAGGATTACAAATATGGATATGGACAAGTTGAAGATCGTGTGAGTTTGCTGAAGAGGCACTTTGCTGGAATGTAAAGTATTTTGTTTCCTTTTATCTTCCAGTAAAAAAAGAACAAAGTCTTTGTACATCTACAGCAGTTCAGGTGGTTCTCCTCCAGGATACCTGCTTACAGGACCCTGACCAATGGCAGTTAGATAAATGCTGGGCATGGTTATTTTGTCTTTACAGAAAGAAGCAAGGGTTACAGCTATCCTTATTAATACACTGATAAATGTAAATATACCTTACACTATTGTTTACAATTTTTCAATTAATTGTTTTCATAATCCCAAATCTTAATTTTCATTCCCTAATGCCAGCAGGGATTTTAATTGTAATTTGGATTCAGCACTAAACCGCTGCCCTACCTTGTATACTGCAGTTTCAAATCTATTTTTATATTAGATCACACACCTCTAGTTCTTCATTTGGGTTCTCCAGATTTTAAGAGGGGGCCCTCTGGTTGAATAAAGGTCAAAATAATAAAATATTATTAAAAAGAATAAATAAATAAAAACTAACTGTGCAAGAAAGCACTGAAGACTGGATCAAGTGCGGCTTGAAGATAAACGTTTTTTAATGATACAATGTCAGACAATGTTTCAAATAGAAAAAACAAGAAGATATGCAATAAATAAATATGGACCATTTATATCACTTGCAGCATATCAGAAGTACTGCTGAAATGGAAAAAAAATTCAAAATTTAAATTGGGATTTAAAAAAAAAGGCACATTCAGTCTCCCCTGAACTTAGTAACTTTAACAAACCATCCATTCTTCGAAAATTTGAGAAAAAATAGCACCTGTTGACTGGAAGGGATATATCTGGTGTTTCTGACTAACCCCACACTCCATCATCATTTAACAAGATATGTATCTCCCCAATCCTTTAAATAATCATTAACAATAAATTGCCAAATAATGACTGAGATAGATACCCTGGCAACTGTGCCTCTTACATAACATATAATAATTAATCACAGGTGTAATAATCCTTGCAAAAGTTTTAGCCCATAGATGGAGGATATAATCTCTTGATATATATTATATAATATAATATATATCTCTATATATATCTCTATATATATATATATATTATATAACGTATACTTGATCAGACTGGGATTTTAAAAAATTCAGTTTATTCAAAGCCAAAACAAACACACACGCACACACACACACACACACGCACACACACGCACACACGCACGCACACACACACGCACACACGCACACACTCATTAGTGACACAATATGTGGGGGGTTGGCTGAATTTAAGGGCCTATGATTTACAGTGGCCTAACAAAAATTTTGAACATTTTAAAAAAGTATCAAATTACTGACCTGTAATCATGAGATAAGTATGTATTGCTTTTTTTCTTTCTTAAAATTTCTTAAATTTGGCACAAACAACCCAAAAAATCATCCAGAGAGCCTGTATCACCAAACATCCCTCTCCATTTACTTGAAATGATTCAGTCCTACCCAAAAACCAGGCACAATGACTGTGCAGTTAATTGCCAGTGAAGAGCATAGTAAGAAGTGCAAACAAGCAATATCATGTCTCATATGAAGAATCTGGCTTCCAGAACTAAACAAAAAGAAAAGAGAAAATAACAGAAGAAAATAGAAAAAAAGTAAAATAGGCTATTGTTGTCCCGAAATATAAGTTACTTAATATCTTGTATATCAAGTAACTTATATTAGCATGATTCTTAACATATCTTATATATCTTAATGTGATTCCACAAAGATTCAATGAAAGTCAACAATTTAATTATTTTTACATATAAAGACTATTATTTGAAACACAAACAGCCTAATGGACAGTTTGAAACACTAAGTGACTGTCTTTTTCCAAGGGTGACACCCAATTTTAACAAAATACTAGAATGCTTTGCTGTAAAATCTGTTGGTGATAATCAAAAAATCCAATACAACCAAATGATTTGCAATATTTGATGCTGTTCCAGATTTGGATTTGGCAAAGGCAAAGAGCAACATATTAGATTTTGCATTTTAAGTGGTTCTGACGCTATCGCATGTAGAGGGAAGGATTCTTCGCTGATTCTTCACAAGAATCATTTCTTCATTTTTGTATCCACCACTATCAATGTATGTTAGAGTTAATTTTCTTGTATTGTCATTTTATTGTTACTTTTCCATTTAGTATTGACACTCAATTAAAAGAACTATAAAAGAAAAAACAGAAAAGGAGGATTATAAAGGTAAATACCTAGACAAGAGATACAACAAAAGTGAAAATCATAAATAACCCCTAACCGAGTAATAAATCCACACTATTGTTATCTTTTCAACATAAACCTAAATTCAACTCATATCCTGATGTTTTCCTTTGAAATCACTCATGAAAACTGACTAACAATTTAAAGATGTTCCTACCTGTGCGGCTTCCTCAGAAAAAAACATCTAATGTCAGTATAATAAAGGTAATTAGCCGTTTAAGCCATTTTGAGTTTTCCTGTTAAACAAATATTGACCTGTTTTGTCCATGTTCAAGTCAGGGCACTTTTCATTCCATTTCCACACCTCCCCTTCTCTCCCGCACTCCAACAGGTGGGGCGTAAAATTAGAGACAGGTGAATCTGGCCACCATCCAAAGCAGAGCCACTCCTTCATACCTGTGTGGTAGTGTAACTGCTTTATCAGCATGTACTCTACACATTACTTGTGACTCGTACAACAGTTGAATGTGCAACTTTGGAAAGTTTTTCTTCTTTTCTGAGATTATAAGGAGATGAAATTGAAGCAAAATATGATCATGAAACCCTCAGGTATACAGTTCTGTTTGTGATATGACCATTGAAACACAAACACTCCAAATAAAAGAGGCAGCCAAGTATTTATAATGTTGCTAACACCTGAATAATGCTGAATAAGCATCAAGATGCAGAATGCTCTTAAAGCAACAAACCAGACTTTGAAAACACACATTATTAAATATAGTGTAAACAACTTTGGCAAGATATTAAAATTCTGGCATGACAAAAGTTGTGATATGGTTAGATCAAAATGTCCTAAATGGCAGTCAAGAATTCTGTTGGATTCATAAATGCTCAGTTTATACAGAATTGAAATAATTTTCTGTTTCACAAAAAGGACTACCTCCTAAAATGTTAAATGGGAATGTACTTTCAGGTTGAAACTTGACATTTAGGTGAGAGCATGTGATAAGAGCCTGTGTTTTTGATTAACAAAGTAACAGAAACAAGTCGAAACACAGATATGACTAAAGCTGGGCGTTGTAATGACATAGATAGAAACCCAACCTCACATATTTTAACTGACTGGTAGAAACAACAGAAATCAGGTTTAACCAGATGGCTCCCAAATTTCCATACAATAAAAAGAATGAAGAACTTCTCATGATCTTTTCTCAAGACTTCTCACATATTAAATAATGATAATGTATGGATGATGAGGCAAATTATTATCTGGGAAAAATTAAGTTACTTATAGGGTTGGGCGGTATAGTGGTTCATACCGAGTGCCAGTGGGTTTTTTTTGTTTATGATATGAATTTTTCAGATACCCCAATACCGGTGTGTGTGTAGCGTACATAACGTTGGGAAAAGCAAGCAGTAGCTGTAACCTAGCGCTGCGGGTCCCGCGGCACTACGTTTGCCGCTTGCAAAACATAGCGGCATATATACGTTTGCCGCTACATACATTTGCTGCTACGTTTTGCAAGCGTAGCACAACTTTTCATACCATCATATACCATGAAACCGATATAATTTTGAAAAATACCGTGATATGCATTTCTGGTCATACTGCCCAGCACTAGTTACTTTCATCTCTTTTTTTGGGTGCTGCCCATTCTACTGAGCAGTTTATTGCTATGCGCTGTGGTCCATTAAACAGAAATGTCTTTAAGTACTTTAAGAAGTCATATGGAGCTCTTCTCCTGTCCTTATTTAAGAGAATGGTGTATTAGTTTGAGAGCATTATTTGTTGATTTCATGTTCAGATTTTTGGATATTGTTTCTCAATACCCTGCCTTCGCACCCAAATAGCCTCTACTGCAGTGGTTCCCAAAGTGGGGGGTGCGCCCCCCAGGGGGGGTGCAGAGCAGTTGCAGGGGGGCGCGGGTGGAATGAATGAATGAATCAGTAAATGACACTGCAAGCTAGTATAAGATGGACAAGTTTTTGATGGGGCTCCTGCGTAAACGCAAGGCAGAGGATGAAGCATCGCCAAATGTGCTTTCAAAGCAAATTCCTTCCAAGGGTAAAACTAGAAAATATAATGACAAATATCTTGCCTTTGGCTTCACTTGTACAATGGTGGATAATGAGGAGAGACTGCAGTGTGTTGTCTGTCTCAAAGTGCTAGCTTGTGAAAGCTTGAAGCCAAACAAGCTAAAATGCCACTTGGAGACGAACCATCCAGAGCACAAAGACAAGCCAGTTGAGTTTTTCAGACAGAAACTCGTAAACTGCTGTGCACAACAGTCTCTTTTTACTAAAGCCACATCCGTGCCGGCAAATGCTCAACTGGCCTCATATAACTTCTTCAACGAGTGATAAAAACTGCTCAAAACATCATTGGTACCCATATACCAAGTATCAGTGATATCGGGGACGTGAGGTGTCTGTGTAGAGCAAAAACGATCCTAAAGGACAACACCCACCCCAGCCACAGCCCATTCACCCTGCTGCCGTCAGGCAAAAGATGCAGAAGAAAAAATTTTCTTATGTAGCAAAGGGGGGACCAGCAGAGAAAGTTTAGGAACCACTGCTCTATTGGCACTTAGAGTTGCTCTGTTTCTGTTTAAACTGTATGCTTTTACTGAGATATATTGTTCCTGCACTCGGGCTTCAACTCTGTCCTTGCACTCAGGCTGCCTCTCTTGGCTTGTGAAACAAATGCTCTCAACTTTCTGCTGTGCTCTTAGATTTTGGGTGTAACAATCCTATTAAAATCCCTTAACCAATAGTGGGCCAGGCGTAGTTTTGGCCAATCAAATTATCCCTGCCGCCTTGCAGATGTGTGATGTGTTGTGACTTCTTAGAGCATCCTGTATGGGTGGGTACTCTTTAACAGAGTTCATTCACTCTTGTTCTCTTGGCCTCTATTCAATGTACTTCTAAAGCTTTTATTACAACTTATGGAATAAAAAGGACAGTTAATTTTTTCATTGTCCATAAATTTATACTTATATATTATAGAAATATATATATTTTTATACAATAATACAGAAGTAGTGTTGCTGTAAAAGCACTGATAAGCCTCAGAGCTGTTAAGATTGCTCATTGCTTCAAAGTAGCAACAGAGACAAAGTAGCAAAAAAAGCTAGTGTACGTCATCTGCAGCCACCTCTTCAGATTGTCTTCCCATATCACAGTAGTAGAAGGCAGCAGTATCATAACATCACCACGTTTGAGCCGTAATAGGTTGTATCCCCAAGTTTTATCTCTCAGTGCCTTTGGGATCAGCATTAGCCATTGGAAAACAGCAATTATAGGGGGGGTTTTGGTTGTTTTTTTTAATTCTGAAAAAATAAATTTGGACTGTATACTTTCTCTCTTTGACATTCTATCAGCCAACCATCTATTTAATTCTTTAATGACGAATGGTGTATTTTTAATCCCGCACAAGAAAGGCAAAAAATTCTTTGGTAATCTGTTTACTGCTAATTATTTCACTTTTTTTTCAGTTGACAAAAAAAAATTGGCATAGCCAGCAAAATAGCACACAAGTTTTTAGGTTTTTTAAAGTTTTTTTAATTTAATTTATTATGTAATTTCTTTGTAAACCTCCAATCAGCCCTACTAATATATATTTATCTTTGTCTTTATGTAAAGGCATTACATCTAACCTTTACCACTTGTCAGTGGGATCTTAAGTTTTTTGAAGCATTATTTGCAAGTCAAAAAAGCAAAACCTAAAGAGCGGAATTTGCCAAACTTTGCAGATAAGTTGCATATCTTGCCCACCACTTAGGTAACAAAAATCACACCAATTTGACTAGATCGTGGTACTATAGGGTTGGGTACCGAAACAGCGGGTACCGGGTACCCATAAAAAATATTTACTTTCAGTTCTGCTTATCGGTTCTTGGACGCACTTGTAACCTTTTT
>JAQMCX010017228.1:0-18677 GCA_029814765.1 Acanthurus leucopareius | reverse complement strand
TGGGCAGTTTTAATCACTCGTTGCAGAGTCTTCCTGTCCTGGGCCGTGCACATCCCATGCCAGTTTGTGATGTTTCCCGTCAGGATGCTTTCAATCGCTCCTTTGTAGAAGCTGACAAGAACTTGGCGTGGGAGTTCTGCTTTCTTAAGTTTCCTTTCCCTTTTTTTCAGATATAAATGAGATGAGAGTGAAGATGATCATTGAGGTGAAGGGATTTTCAGAGCTAACACGTGTTTGGACAGAAGATGGGATTGTTGGTTTTGTTGTTTGTCCTTGTGTTTGCGTTTTGTGTTGTTAGTCAATTGTCAGGATGAATGGGGAGCTAACGGGGATCTAAATTAGCAAATAAACAAATACACAAATAAACTCTATTTTCTAAAACTGACCAGTGATAAAACAGCCAAGTCTGATAGGTTTTGTCTGATCATTGGATATCCTGTTCTTCAGCAGCCTCCACTGAAGTTAACAGTCTGCGTATCATCTTCGTTCAAACAATGTCATGTTCTGTTAACCGGTTTACAAACTTTCACCTTCGTAGTACTAAAGGTGTTTGCCCGTCATGACGCGCAGCGGTTTCTGCCCTGTTACAACCCACAGTGCAGCAGAAGGCTCTTCATAAACTGTATCATCACCAGAACTCCTTCCATGGATCATAGCATTCCTGTTCTTCAGCAGCTTCACCAACTTCCTGTTAAAAACTGCATTAGTTTAAAGATTCTGTGTCTCCTCGTCAAGATCCTCCTGAACACCTGGCACCTCCTCACTGTCAGAGCCTCCTCTCAAACCATTCTGAGTCCGTATGTGTGACAAACACATGCACAAGATTTGCTTAAATTTATCATTGGACACCACCGCTTCTCTGATTTTATGATTGCTGCGTATTTTTTAACTGTACGTAACAAGGAGTCTTTGAGTGCTTTCAACAGTGCCCAGAAATAATAGTAATCTAAATCTGCTCAACGTATTCCATCTATTTTTGATTTTTTTTTATTAGTAAGAAGACAGTGACTGAACATTAACAGCAAAGATCAACACAGAGGTTTTCTGAGCTCGACCCCTGAAGAGTCGTCGCCTCTGGAAAAAATGTTGTTGTCTGGATGTTTCAGCACACATTAAGTATTGAATTCATAACAGCAGAAAGAGAAGAATCAATATTATAAAGCAATATATTGACCTAAACATGTGAGCAGAAGTTTCATGAGGGTTAAAGAGCTCGGTTCAACCGATGTGTCCATCTTCATTAAAACAGCTTCTCAGACTGAAAAGCTGTTCAGTGTAAAGCAGCTGAGGACGTCAGGAGCTGCCAGACTCAGTCCTGTTTGTTTATGAGTCAATGCAGACTGCTTTACTACTTAACCGCATGAAAGTATCATTACTATGCAGATTTAAATACAGCTTCGTGAAAATCTGTATGACAAACTCAGAATGCTCATTGTTGCAAATCTTTCTTTGTGTATTCTGAAAATTCAAAATGCACATTTTGCATCTTGTCATATTTTCTGGCAACAACATTTTGTATTTTCTTTAACACATTTATGTGGTTCATGTTTTTTAAAAGGACACATATTGTGTCTTTGCCCGTCTGTGGAGGATAAGCAGGATAAGGAGGGATGAAGGGTTAGGGTTAGGGTCAGATACCAGGATACCAGACGATCAGAGATCTTCGCCTGCGGATCATCTGGTGACATCATGATGCAAGGCTGTTACCAGGACGACGGTGAGAACCGCAACTAACAAAGCAACGCCCCTTTCCTTTTTTGAAAAGGAGACGCCTACCCGGAAGTAGTGCGCCCCCTCTTTTCTCCCCCGTAGGGTTAGGTAGAGAGAACTTTTTAAAACATTGAACACGGATGCCCAGAGCAACGTTTATAGCATTATAACTGTATAATCTGGGCAGACGGATAAATCGTTCCCTAGTAAAAGGTTGTGTTTATTTTTAACCGACGTGAAAGTTTCACTGTACACACAACAAACATCTACAACCTTTGAGGGAGTTTTCCTTAGTGACCACGAATGATCCATCCCATAATACATGTTTGTGGTCGGGCAATGATTACAAGCACAAGGACTAAAGACTTAGGATTGGTTCTGCAATGCAAGGGGTTTTTAAGCTCTATAATGGTCTCCAGCCAGTTCAGCAACGAAACAGAGCTTGTCATCAGTCTCTGGTTCAGCGAAGCGTCTAGCGACTGACGTAGGAGTCTAGGATGAAGCAGACAGGGAGAAGAAAATGTGCAACACTGTGCTTGAACATAGAGCACAGGTGTGTTTGTCAATGTGTGTGTATGTCAACACTGGAAGATAAAGCAGCAGCTAATCACATTTATATTTTAAAGAGTGAAACTTTCACCAAAGTGGCTTTAAAGAGAAACTAAACACTCTGTCAGATTATAGCTGATATATGAACATTCAAAGTTTTGCTGGTCTCATGTGGAAGTCTGACTGTTTCCCTGCAGAAAAGTGACTCTCATCGCTGACTCGTTGCAACAAACTTGTCATTAACTCTTCATGGCTGGAAGAGGATCAATAGAGCAACAACAGGAGTGATGAAGTAACTCTAAAAAAGTGGATTCAGTGCTAAAAGTGAGATGAAGTGTGGACTTACATCTCTCTGTGGCGAGGACAGTGATGTTGTGCAGTGCCATGATCTCTCTGTCCAGAGGTCTGGCTGTCACGATCACTCCTGAACTGCTGTCGATGCTAAAGTAACGTTCCACGTCTGACTTCCTGTCTATGGAGTACCTGTGCACAGATTTAACACTGTTAAAACACTGCTGATGACTCTGCTCACCTACGGGTTGGTGTTGGTACCTGATGGGGCTGTTGGTGGCATCGGGGTCATGAGCTAAAACTGATCCCACATCAGCTCCTACTGCAGCTGCCTCAGAGATCGCCATCCGACTGACTGCGAAGGAGAAGATCGGGGGCTCGTCCACGTTCTCCACCAGCACACGAACTGTTGCCACATCGCTGAACGGACCCATTGTGAGAAAATGAGCATCTACGTAGCGATTGGATGCCTCCACGCGCAACATGTAGCTTGACTTTGTCTCAAAGTCCAGACTCTGTAAGAGGGAAGGACTAATATAACAACCACTTTGCTTCTTCTGAGGAAATAAAGCTGAAATATTCTCTTGTATGTCAACATCATGACTTTATTATCTCATCATGCAAAGACACAACAAACTCACTCTGAGTTCTTGAGTCCTGGCTTTTCAGGACGTGATGCATTTCACTAAAAATATGTTTCTGAGCTCTGAGCAGTTTGTTTTGAGATCAGGGATAACGCATAATGTTGTCTTTGCCTGCATCACTGATACAATAGGAATGAAAAACAGGCTGGGCTGGTGGCTGACGGTCCTCTGGGACTCAGAAGACTCAGATACAAAACACCGACCGAAGAGGCCGAGAGCTCAGAGCTGCTCATGTCCACACAGGCTCAAATCTTCTGAGACTGAGTTTAGCAGGATCACTCGAAAAATAGAAAGTGATTCCTGGAAAGAAATTAGCTTTTTTTAAAATCTCAAATAAGAAACTGATGATCAGCAGCTTCCATAATGTGTCCAGTACTTGTTACAAGAAAACAAGTATTTTTAAAAGAAACCAGTAGGTGCTACTAGCAAACCAGTACCTTCCACAAAAAGCAGAACCTTTTACAAAGAAAGAATAAGGAAATCAGCACCCTAAACAAAGAAACCAGTCCCCTCTCTAAGGAAACCTGTACTTTCAGCAAAGAGTGCAGTTGCCTCTGTAGGAAAACCGGCACTTGCTACGAGGAGACCAGTGTTCCTTGCAAAGAAATAAGCGCCATTGGCTGTGAAATCAGAGCTGTCTTTAAAGAAATTTGCAAGAAATGGACTAAAACCCTCGTAGGAGGAACCAGCACTTAAATCAAGAAAACCAGTCCCTCCACCAGTGTAACCAGTATCTTCTGCAGTGTTGCATACTTGATATAAAGAAATCAGTACCTTTTGTAATGTGAACAGTCCTTCCTGTGTGACTGGATCTGTAATGATCCTGAACGTCCCCAGTCCGTCTCCATCCAGGATCCTGTAGTCCATCTCAGCATTTGAACCAACATCAAGATCCAGAGCTTTGATCTTGGCGACCACAGATGAAACCAGTGCAGACTCGGGAACGCCGAACTGGTAGCTCTCTATACAGAGACACACAGGAACACACAGTTTTAGGGAAAAGATGTTATTTTCTCTTAACTTAAATTGTTGGTAACCAGCTTCATCAGCAGGCGACTGAAAGAACCTGCTGGTCTGATCCGTCAGCCCCCAGCGTGTCGACGTCATATCTACAGAGATCAGACTTACTGCGGGGAAAGCGTGGCGGGTTGTCGTTGACGTCTGTCAGAATCACAGTGACGGAGGTGGTTCCTGACAGACCACCCATCTGACCAATCATGTCTTTGGCCTGCACAACCAGCAGGTAGCGCTCCTGCACCTCTCGGTCCATGTCGGCAAGAGCTGTGCGCACTACACCTGCAGCACAGGTGAGATTCAGGTACATTAAACACAACGACCCCAACACTAAACTTGATCACAAACAAAACACCAAATGCGTACATAACATCAGTTAGCTTAGAATCTTTGGAAGTTGTGCTCGTGACACTGAAGTGACTTTAACCTTGTAGAGGTGAAACCATTTTACTCATTAAGATCTTAACTAGCTGAAACATTTGTTTAGTTTTTTTGGTTTCACCTGATTTAGTGAATCATTAGCTTGAAACCAGTTTGTAGTTACAGAACTGAGGAAGAATTTTCACTCAGACTGAAGAATTCATGAAGAGCTGCTGTAACAAACAATCCAGGTTCACCAATCCACCACTTTTAAAGAAACAGCACAATTTTATGTGTCAGTCCTTAAACGCATCAGACTGAAGGTTGATTTCTGTGATGTTTTTCAGTCTGATTCAGGAAGTGAAAACATCATGTGACCTCTGACTGATTCGCAGCAGATGATACTGAGGTCACATAAATGGATGACTTAGAGCAGAGGAGGCTAAAGCTGTTTATAATCAAATAATCCTGACACACACACACACACACACACACACACATACACCCTGAGTCTCTTTTAATCTGTCGCTCAGCAGAGGAGGATGAGTTCATTCATCTCGTCTCTGTGAACCATAAACATCTCAGGATCATCGACAGGTTGTGTCCGCTGCTGCAGCAGAGGGTGAGGAGGGTGAGGAGGGTGACAGCTCTCAGTGTGATGGAGACGGACGGAGTTCAGGTGAGTTCACGGGTTTAAAAACTCAGATGTTTCCGTGTGAACCGGACTTTCTTAGTTTGTGAAGCAACAGACAGAAAACACATTTTATAGTTTTTTTTCAACATGTTTCATCATTTTGTTGATATCATGGGTCAGTAATCTGTTAAAATGTGTTACGGTTGAATTTTTTTAATCCTGTCATTTAAGTCACTATGTATTATTATTATTATTATTATAATAATAATAATAATAATAATAATAATAATAATAATAATAATAATAACAATAATAATGATTAACCTGATGATTATAATAACTAATCAATTGATCATTTAGGTAAGCAGGATGTCTCAATGTGTCTGTTTTTGTCTGATTAACAAACATTCAGAGTTTTTGCTGGAGCAGTTATTGAAAAACCTTCACTTTGGATTGTTCAGCGTATTTAAGTGTGTTTTCGTGCTCTCAGGTGTGTTGATGAATTGTGTTTCATGATGTGGACGTGCTGCTGTGTTCACAGGTTGCATTCGAGTGTTGTGTGCAGCTGTGTCTCACCTGTCTTTGGCTCCACAGAGAAGTATGGCTGACCTTGCAGGATGCTGTAAACCAGTCGGGCAGAGTTTCCATAAGTTGGATCATCAGCATCGGTGGCCACCACCGTCACCACTGACGTTCCTGTGCAGACATGGTTCAAAATACAACTTTCTGTAACTAGAAAAAGAGGGAACGAGGCTGCAGGCCGTCTGTGTCTTGATGCTGCTTTAAAAACTCCTGAAGGACACAAAACAAGTTAAACATTCAACCTTAAGGGTTACAAATGACATGAAAAGAAGAATTCAAAAGAACAAAAAGAATTAGAGAAGCATTTCAGAGAATACATGTCAACAATAACAACACAGATTGATCTGACTGTGAGGTTTTGCATTTAGAACAATCCCATCATTCTTAGAAAAAAAATGAAATATTGATCTTATTGATCTTTGAAGTTATTATAAGCTGTGGAAGTATGATGATTTGTTGACTGTGTCGCTTTAGATGCTGCTGCTGCAGATTTATCTCTTTTCCTGAAGGATGAACCAGTGCAGGGAGCATTTAGAAAATAACAGCTTCTATCTCTGAGATTCTTTCAGGTTATTTTATTCAGTCAAAACCATCTTCAACCATGAAAATGCAATGTACATGCAGCTGCAAGCTGTGATCAGCTGGCTTTTCTCTCCCCTGACTTTATCTCTGTTTGTTTTTGGTTTGTCTGTATTTTAATTTTCTTTATAATTTATTAAAAAAATAGTTTCTGAAAACAACCCTTACGTGCTCTCTCCCTTGTGCAGCCTTGAACCCGGTTTTGACAGACAGCAGATTAGAAACAAACCTCTTCTTACTTGTTGTTTTCCGTCTTGAGCTTTTAAATATTTGCAGTCTGAAGCGATCTATAAATAAACTGACTCTTTTTGTCTGCATTTCTTGTTCGGACTCACCTACAGGAGACCTCTCAGCCACCCTGGCAGTGTACGGTCCATCCAGGAACTTGGGCTCATTGTCGTTGATGTCCTGGACTTTGATGATGAACTGGGACTCAGGTTCGACCGGCAGGTTGGTCTCTCGGTCTCGTGCCTGAGCTCTCAGGGTGTAGTACGCCTGCTGTTCCCGGTCCAGCCTCTTGGTGGCATGAATGTCCCCTGTGTTTTCATCAATGGTGAAGATGGACATCGCTCCCTCACCATTCAGGACATATCTCACCTGACCATCACCTTTATCCACGTCAGAGTGAAGCTGCAGGGACCAGAAACCACCATGTAAACAACAACCAGGTAAACCAGCAGAGGGAGGCGGCTCAGACAAAGGAACAGCAGAACAGCTGGATCCGTCCTGCTGCTCTTTCAGGATGAACCCAGTTTACAGCAAAGACTTGGAGAGAAACTGTTAGAACAGCTGGAGTCTTCATCACTGAACATTCGCCATTTTTACAATAAATATTCAGCCTAATTTAACCAGCTGTGTAAACTCTACACACTCACACACACACACACACACACACACACACACACACATATTAATACATTGGCTTGTTGAATCAATGAGGCTGTTGGCAAGAAGACAGACAGTATGTTAGTGATCTCCCAGAATGCCGCAGGGTGGTCTGTGACGGATCAACCAATCAGAGACCAACTCAGATCTGAAGCATAAAGAGGTCAAAAGAACAAAATCACGTCTGACAGGCTGAAAACAAAAGAACCTCATTGTTCAGCTCCTTCCTGTAATGACTCGAAGTGTCCAGCAGGTGTCGATGATTTAACATGATCCAAACAAATGAACATGACAGAAAGTCTGAAGCCGGAGTCGGGACACAGCACACTCTTACTTCTGATTGTGATTCTTAGTGATCAATTACTGATCAATGTGTGTGTAAGTGTCATTAACAGAAATCAGTTCATGATGTTAACTTTATTTGTACCTTCCCAACGTACAGCGGCTCGTCTCCCACATACTCCTCCAGGACAAAGAACTGGTTCCACACCCAGCTCCTCCTGCTCCTCCAGTGGTCACCGTCGGCTCCTGCTGCTCCTCCTGCTGCTCCTCGTGCTGATGCTCGACAAAGAAGCACCGAGTTCAGAGTCATCGCCTCACAGCCGCGCTCCTCCCACTGGATGAACAGACTGAGCACGCTCAGAAACCTGAAACACTTCATCCCTGCCTTTGAAGAAACTGTGAGGAGATGTCAAAGTCTTCAGTGAGGAAACGTTTACCTGTCTGACAAAGAGACTTAAACTTCCTAACAAAGAGACTTAAAACTGTCCAAAAAAGCGACTGAAATTGTTTAACAAAGAGACTTAAAACTGTCCAACAAAGAGACTTAAACTGTTTAAAAAAGAGACTTAAAACTGTCCAAAAAAGCGACTGAAATTGTTTAACAAAGAGACTTAAAACTGTCCCTCAAAGAGACTTAAACTTCCTAACAAAGAGACTTACAACTGTCCAACAAAGAGACTTAAACTGTTTAAAAAAGAGACTTAAAACTGTCCAACAAAGAGATTTAAAACTGTCCAACAAAGAGATTTAAACTGTCCAACAAAGAGATTTAAAACTGTCCAACAAAGAGACTTAAACTGTCCAACAAAGAGATTTAAAACTGTCCAACAAAGAGACTTAAAATTCCTAACAAAGAGACTTAAAACTGTTTAACAAAGAGACTTAAAATTGTTTAACAAGGAGACTTTAAACTGTCCAACAAAGAGACTTAAACTGTCCAACAAAGAGATTTAAACTGTCCAACAAAGAGATTTAAACTGTCCAACAAAGAGACTTAAACTGTCCAACAAAGAGATTTAAACTGTCCAACAAAGATACTTAAACTGTCCAACAAAGAGATTTAAAACTGTCCAACAAAGAGACTCAACACTGTTTAACAAAGAGACTTAAAACCGTCCACACAGGACATCAGACAAGAGAACTGGAACTGTCCAACATGTTGGTGTCCCAGAGTTGTCCAGACTTTCGGTCCAGGCTGCATACGAAGAGCTGGATCCTCCTCTGTGACACAAACACCTGGAACAGTGATAATAATCCATAGTATCTGCAGGCATCTTCAGTCAGGGGTTGAGCGGTCTGCTCTTGGGATTATTTGATGAAATTTGAAAAAGTAGTCGTGAGAAAAACATTTAAAAAACAAATTTTACTCATGTGTTGTCTCCATTTATTATAAATCTAATAGAATAGAATAGAATAGAATAGAATATGTCAAGAGTTCTGTATCAGGACCCGGCTGGTTTGAACAGAAGTTATGACTTTGCAGAGTAAAAACATGACGACGTCTCTTCACTGCAGTTTTTGTGTTTTCTTTAACAGTTTTTTAGATTTAGGTTGGATATGAAGTTTCTCTGTCATGAATTTGTTGTGTGTAAGTATTATTTTACTATTTAGTTTTTTGCATTTTCATTAAAATTTATTCAACAACCATCTCATCACTTTAAATGAGGAGTCTTACCGTCCGGCTGCTGATCTGCAGGTCGTCTGATCGCAGGATGAATGAAGGATGAAGTCAGAGACGAGCAGGCTGACGCTCTGTTTGCATCCTGCTGCTGCCGCTCATCCCTCCCTTATAAAGACCTCATTCACTCTGGTGGGGGTGGGGGCTGGGAGGTTGGTGCCTCCTCCAGTCGGGGAGGGAGGGGTCACATGAAACGTTGGTAATATTATTAATGCTGCCATCAGTTCTGTGTGTCTGACGGAGAATCATCTTGTTTATAATAAGAAGAAAAACGCGGCTTTAGTTTGTGTTGCCCAAATTTACATGTTAAATATTTAAAAGAATTAAAATAAACAAATAAGCAACAACAGACTTGCAGGCAGGTAAAGTGCCTGTCACACCTGAAGACGAGCAGCGTGACAGCAGCACTGGATGAAATCTAAGTGAAGGGGAGAAAAATGGGAGAAAAATCTGAACTTTTTCATCGTTTCGACGCCCTGAACACTTTGTTCCTCTTGTTTTTGTCTTCAATGTGTTGACTTGTTGTTTCCTCCAACATGGAAGAAGAGATCTGTCTGCTGAACCCACAGCTGCTGTGGCCCCTTAACACTCCAGACCCTCATCAGTAAACTGTTTCCATGCCAACAGTGAGAGGAGATCTGAGCCCCCTGCTGGTCAGAGTGATGTGGTGCTGAGAATGAGTCCTTAACATCAAGACTTGTCATGTGACATGAAGCTCAGGAAGCTTGGAACCAATCAGAAGCTTTGTCTGAAGTTGTCTCCACACTAAAGGTCAGAGCTGAGGAGGAAGTCACCTCCTGCAGGTGTGTGTGTGTGTGTGTGTGTGTGTGTGTGTGTGTCAGCATCACAATAATAAGCCTGACCCTCTTGATGAAGAAATTTACTTGATATTTTATCCATAAATACTTTTTTGTGTGAAAAAAAGAAAAGAATGTGAGCGTCAGTTTCTTCATCACGTCAAACGTCCTCCGTCTCCGTGGACGAATAACTCCGAGAACCTGAAGGGGATCGATGGGACGGACGCAGCGGGACGCAGCGGGAGTTCAACCTTTCCATCGGACAGCAGGACGGACAGACAAATACCAGGGAGCCGCAGGAGGCCGACGGGAAACAAGAGAAGAAGAAGAAGAAGAAGAAGAAGAAGAAGAAGAAGAAGAAGAAGAAGAAGGGTCTGTGCTCAGGCTGGCGACAGAGAGACAGGTGAGACACAGACAGCAGGTACAGCAGACAGGCAGACAGACACTTACATTACTTTACACTCGAACTTGTCGGGAGATCCGGTCTGAGCTCGACCCGGCAGAGGAGAGACAGCAGGTGAACATCCGGGTCGGCTCCTGTGGGTGATGGGGTGGTGTGACCTTTTAAGGGGGGAAAGTTCAGGGACCCCTGGTGGACAGGTGGTGAAGCTCAGGTGTGCCATGATTCACAGAAACACAGAGATGATGAGCAGATCAGATTTGATGTTTCTCATTGTTTTCTTTCATCTTTTATTTTCTCACATCCAAAATCGATGTTTCCAGCTCTGATCAACGAGCTGCTGAAAGTCATCAAAGCGTCTCAGCTGGAGGTGGAAGAGTCAGACCTTCATCAGATGTTTCATTGATTAAAGAAGAAAGAGAGCAGAGAATTCATTTCACAGCAGGTTGTTTTATCGGTTTAGCGACAGATGACGACCGAGGCTTCAGGCTGATAAACTACTTTCACTTTAATTATTTAATGATCTAAAAACAAAGTCAGCTGATTGATTTTTTGTTTGTTTTTGGATCCAGACTTCAGGTTTGTCTGAGGGAGTTTTTTCTGCTGATCAGAGCAACAGACAATTCGCATTCGTCATTCCATCAGATCTGTGATCAGCCCACACACACACACACACACACACACACACACACACACACACACACTGATGAGTCTCAGGTGTTCTGAGCTTGAACAGCCTGCAGCTGATCTGATCTCAGGTGTTCACACGAGGTAAATCATCTACAGCTGCAGGACACACACACATAATACACACATGCATGCAAAAACACACACACACAAACAAAAATACAAACACAGAGAAGAAGATGAGTAAAAAATGCACAGATACATAAAAACACAGAGAAACAAAAAAATTAAAAATCCACAAACATGTAAACAGACTTTGAGGACACGGACCAATCAGCAGAGAGCAGAAAGATAACTGGACGTTTCATATTGTGAATATATTTATTCAGTAATAAATACATTTTATTTTTGTATTTAAAAACAGTAAATAATAATCATGTTTGTGTAGAACTGAACTTTAACTTTACATCTTCTTTCATTTCCAGATTTTACTGCATCAGGACCAGTTTGGGTTTGAGTGTTTGTTTGTAAATGCAGCTGACGATCAGCTGGACCAGCATGCACCTGGTCAAAGAGCATGCTGGGAAACGTTTCTGGGTGTTTGTAACATGTCGCCTCAGTGTGTCTGTGTGAAGTGGAGCAGACGATGAGCTGATTGTTTCCTCTGTCGGCCCAAAAAAACTCAACAGAGATGGATGAAGACGACTTTCCACACCAGAGTCCTGCAGAAAAACACACGAAATAAAACCGAAACCAAACCAGTGAAACTGGCACAGAAACAAAGGACCTGTGTTCTATCATCACCTCTGGTAGCCACACACACACACACACACACACACACACACACACACACACACACAGATGGCCGTCACATTCAAGCCGCTGCGTTGACCCTCAGGAGCAGTTCAGGGTTCGTCACCATGATGGAGGATCATCGTACAGTTTGTCTGCTGTCAGTTTGTCTGTTCAGGCGCTCGGACGGCGTCTCTGTTATCTCCAGCAGCTGTGCTCCATCCAGATGTTTCTCAGTATGAAGTTAACATATTTCCTCCACCAGTTCTGGTGCTGTGTGGCTCTGCTGTCTGCTGGCCTCATAAAAAAAACAATCCATTTATTTCCTCAGGAGACTGAAGTCGTTTAGAGCCAACAAGCAGATTTTGCTCGTTTTTGCAGGTCAGAGTCTGAATCAGTACAGTTTCTTCTCCGTGCAACTTAAAACCCAACATCTGGGCAGCTGAATCCGCTCAAGTTTTCCAGCCGCGTCCACTAAAAAAATTGTTTCTGACAGACAAAATTACATCGTCTTGTATTTGCAGCTTTTGCTCCGAACAAAAGACACAGAGTGGAGCAGGTTCGACCGAAGAGGCTCTGAAGCTCTGCTGAAGGAAGTGATGTATCAGTGTTTGAGTCACATGAGTCCTGTCGTCTGTTCGGGCGCTTCGGTCCGATGTTAAACATTTTGTTGTCACCGTTTCTCATAATCAACAGAGCAGTCACAGTGTTGCAATTTGATCTCATACACACAGAAACAGCAGCATGACACCAGAGAAATAAAACTGATACGAGAGGAGATGAAGTCGACTGCGTACCGAACTGAAACATCAGACACGATTCATCAGAACGAACCGTAACGAACAGCAGAGCTCATCTAACAGCCATGTCAGAAGATAAAACTGTGGAAGCAAAGAAAGTTCAGCCATCATGATCATTTGTCTTCGAACATAACGAACATGATCAACTCGTCTGCTGATGACGAGGAGAAAACAGCAGCGACCGTCTGTCACCAAACAAACCACAATGAACTGAGAATTAACTTCAAACACTGAATCAAACAGCAGGAAACTGAGGAGGCGTGTGAGCGTCGAACCTGCCGACACTCTGCAGGAGCCGCCTTAACGCTTCACCTCCTCCCTGTCACTTCCTGTCAGCTGGTACGTCTCTGATGTAAAGGGGGGGGTCACATGTCCTCTGGGTGTGTGTGTGTGTGTGTTTGTTAGTAACCCCCCCAGAGGACTAAAAATGCCAAACCTCAGAGACTGTCAGCTCGCATCACACTCAGCCGTTCACCGGTTCAATCGCTCATCTGCATGTAAGCAGAGTGAGACGAACGCTGCGTCCGCGCAGCAAAACGCTGCAACTCATTCACAATCGACCTGTGGAGAAACACAACGACGCGGCGGCGAACCTTCAGCAGCAGGTGACACAGTGACGTGTTCACCTGTGATCAGATCAGCGAAGAACTCAGCCGACGCTGCGTGAAAATGATTCAACAGGCTGTTTTTGATGGCGGGGCGTCAAGTCGGGAACCAACCTTCTTCTTTCCACATCAGGATTTTTCCACCTTGTGATGATGTCACACGGTCACCTCAACGAGGACGCCTGGGCCTTCTTCTGTTTCCACAGACAACTCAGTTTATCAGTACAGTTCTGTCGGTTTCAGTGGACTCAGCGGCCCCTCATGGCTCCTCGTGGCCCCTCGTGTCTCCTCGTGGCTCCTCGTGGCCCCTCGTGGCCCCTCATGTCTCCTCGTGACATATACATACATACACATGTACACACATATTTGTATGAATATGTGTGTGTATACGTTTACACACACACACACACACTTTTCACACGGTGTGACACACCTTGAACCAACTCTGAGGTGAAGAGAGGAAGTGTGTGTTCAGAAAGTCTGAGTTCGCTGCTCAGCAGCTTGGAGAGAGATGTTTTTCCCCGGAGCAACGATGCAGCAGAGAGGCTGCTCAGCAACACATACACACACACACACACACACACACACACACACACACACACACACACACACACACACACACACACCAAACATACACCAAACACACACACACACTCCTGCTGGCTGACAGATGTGTCATCGGTGTTTTCAGGGTTAATTAGACATAAATGCTGTTTGTCTTGAAACACAAGTGTATGTGTGTGTATGTGTGTGTGTATGTGTGTGTGAGTGTATGAGTGTGTGTGTGTTTTTGTGTGTGTGTGTGTGTGTCGGTGTGTGTGTGTGTGTGTGTGAGAGTGTGTGTGTGTGTGTTTTTGTGTGTGTGTGTGTGTGTGTGTGTGTGTGTGTGTCGGTGTGTGTGTGTGTGTGTGTGTGTGTGTGTCGGTGTTTCTGCTCTATTTAACAGCTTCAGGCTGAACTGAATCATCCGATGTTCATTTTCTCTCCTTTGAAACAAAATGAGTTGTTTACTAAAAAAGTCAGCTGGTGTGAACCGTGTCAGCGCCCCCTGCAGGCCGCACCCTTCACTGCAGACACTTTGTGAAGATAAAATGAGGAGAAACAGCAGAAACCTGCAAGGCTGCACTGAAACTCTCACTGAGCTTTCCTCAACCCTCTGCTGGTCAGCCCACCAATCAATGAGGAGAATAAGATTCACGATGTAATGAATCGATTCTCTAAGTATTTAATCACAAAAAAATCTGTTTCTCACCAGCTCAAAAATATTAAAAAAACTTACTGAAGTTCAAGTACCTCAAAACACTCAGTAGTGGAGTAAATGTACTTTCAGCTAGAACGTACTGTACTCGTACTGCAGCGTCCGTGTGGGAAGTCTTACAGAATCACAGTATAATTGTGTTTTTCACTCTGAAACGATGTATTTTTTGACTTGATGCAATATTTTATCGGTTGTGTATGACTGCTCTTTACCTTGTTTTACTTTTTTACATCCCATAATATTTCCTGTTAATGTCATATTATAGCCTATGTTATATTTTCTGTTGATGAAGTCAGAAATGTATTCCTTTGTGATCAATATGATCGATTTTTTCATGATATAGTAGGTCTTGTGCGGAGACGAGTCACACTGACACCTGGTGGTGACATCGGATTACTGCACAAAAATCGTTTTTGAGTCCAAAATGAACTTACAGACGTCCATTAAAACTTGTTTTCATTTTATTTTCTAAAATAAAACAAATTGATCTTTTTTGTTTACAAACATTCTGTGAATAAAACACACGAAGAAGAATCTCATATAGTTTAAAAACCTTTTAAAAACGTGTTAAAAACTTCATCAGTTCATCAAATCAAAAAGTTTGATCCCTGAAACCTTCCGCTCACGAAGCTGCCGGGAACCGAAGCTGCTGGTGATGAGACTCGCTGACAGAAGGTCGTTTCCTGCTGATGTTCTGCTCTTCTGCTCCTCTGCTGGTCAGGATGCAGCCGTCCGTCTGTCTGCGACGGCGACGGGCTGCAGAGCTGCCCAGGGATCCTGCAGCATCGACGGGCTGAAATATTTCTCCACGGCGGAGTGTGAAGATCCAGACTGAAAACACACACACACACACACACACACACACACACACTCATTCAGTGTACAGTTGTCACCTGGTCAGAAGCAAAGCTGATCAGACAGACACGACAACAGAACATCAGAGAGGCAGTTTGAGGACTTTGCTGCAACAGAGACATGCGGGGCAACATGCGGGGCAACATGCGGGGCAACATGTTCAGACTCAAAGAACTCAAACTGTTTCTGCTCCATAAAGGATGTAAGCAAAGAATCAACCTCATCCAGATGTTTACTGATTATTTTCCTGATCATCTATCAATCAGTTGTCTCATTGTTTCGGCTGATCGAAGGTTGAAATATTTCAGTTCTTTCATTCTATCGTTCAGTTTTCCGCTCTGACTTCCGGCTCTCAGCTCGTCCACATCAACACAAGTTTGACACGTGAACGAAACTCCGCTTCTTCATTAACTCTTTTCTCCAAATGAATCTTCTGTGAAACTTTACCTGGAGCTTCTGCGCGGCCGCGGGACTGAAGGACTGAGGCCGCCGGAAACCGCCGCCTCTGCGCCACATCTGCCCTCCAAACCCCCGCGACCCGCTGCCGAGCCCGGCCGGAGAACCGTCCCTGTGCCCGCGGCTGGAACCCGGGGAAAAGACCGGGGAATAGACCGGAGAACTCGGCGAGTAAGCGGGAGCTCCCCTAGGGGATCCTCCGCGGTGTCCGGAGCCCCCGTAAGGGGAGCGAGCTCCAGGGAAGCCCCAGCAAGAGGCCGGGGAGGGAAACCTGCCGGCCGGCCGCGGAGCTCCGGGACTCCGCTGAGGTCTGACCGGAGCTCGGTACATCTGAGCGGCTGGAAAATCACACAAAGGCGGAAGATCGGGAGTCGTGGAGGAATCTGAAGCGTGAGACCACAAACACAACAAAACACTGGAACGAACCGGAACCTGAGAAAACACACGGATCTACTTCCGGTCCCTCAAGCCCACTGCAGCGCCACCCAGCGGCCCCCAAGATCATCGTTTGATTTAATGCAGTTATTAACAGGTGAGGACGGTGACAGACAGGCAGCAGACGGGTAACAAACTTTGTTCACAGAAGCTTTTTCTCAGCTACCAGCCAATCCAAGTGCTTTAAACTGCCTTCACCCTTCACACACACACTCACACACACACACACTCACACACACACTCACACACTCACACACACACACGCACACACAGGTTGAACAGCCGGTGTTTTGCTCACAGGACACACAGACAGGCAGGCTGGAGGATTCGGGGATCGAACCAGCGCCTTTGTGATGAGGAGGAGGAGCCGCTCGACCTCCTGAAGCCTCCTCAGATCAAACAAAGTCACACCTTTTTGTTTTTGTTACAATCTTTATTTATCACAAATGTACAAACTACACACTGTCACAAAGAAACACTCGTGGTCACTGTTTGAGCTGCGATGTGTCGTCGTCCCTGGACGGACGGAAGGACTCGATCTCTCTGACGATCCTCTGAGCAACGGTTCTGCTGTTGGCAGCCACGATTCGTCTGGACATCAGGTCCATTTCGCCTCCTGAACACAGATCAAACAGACACCACGTGAGTTTCTTCAAACCCAACAGGAAGTCGGGAAGGACGGAGCTGCCGTCTGAGCGTCCTTACCCTCCACGTCCATCAGGACTCCTCCGGCCTCGGACACGATCAGCGAGCCGGCGGCGATGTCCCAAACGTGGATCCCGATCTCATAATACGCCTCGACACAACCGGAGGCCACTAGACACATGTTGATGGCTGCAGTTCCTGCACCGCGAACTCTGGACAAACACACTCTGGTAACTACACGTGTACTTCGCAGTATCAGTGGTTTCACTGCAGCATCAGCAGTTTTACCCGTGAACGGGGATGCAGAGGACGTTCCTCAGGCTCCTGAAGATTTTGTCGACCGCTTCAGGGTCCCTGTTGGATCCGAACTCTGTGGCGATGATCGACTGTTTAATGTCTAACAGAAAAAAAGGCACAGGTCAAATTCTGGTTTCTCATTGGTTCAGATCATCACGATCATCGTTTACATGATGTGTCCGTTGTTTGTTTACACGGATCAGGTGTCTTTCTCCAGCAGGTCAGATTCAGATCTCTAAACAAGGACACATGTGATCACATGTGCTCCACTGAGCCTGCTTCAGATCAATACCTCTGAGTTCACCTGGATTTGCTGATATTCACTGCCCCCAGTGGATTTCATGAGAACTGCATGTGTTCTGTCATTGATTACTGACCCTCCTGATCAGAAACCTGGAGCGGCTCCCCGTTACAGAACGCCCCCTTCCCCCTCCTCGCTGTGAACATCTTGTCCTCAAGACAGCTGTAGACCACCCCGAACTCCATCTGAGGGGGCAAGAGGAGGCACAACCACTACAGACCAGCAGGGGGCGGCACAGACTGCATCAAGGGTTAGACAGTAATACTGATACTCATCTGCCAGGCGGACATCACGTTCTAGAGCAGCTTCAAAGTTTCCTTCTGATGAAGCTCAGAGCAAAGAGGAGGAGGAGTCATAATGTTTACCTGAAGTCGACTCACCTGCTTGTTGATGGAGAATCCGATGGAAACAGCAACAAAAGGAAACCTGGTGAAGAGACGCTGAAGTTACTGCAGCAGGTGTCTGAAGGTCAGTTCATTAAGAATCCTGATGTCAGTCAACCAGGTTCTATAAAGACTGTGTCTCAGGTGTCTCAGGTGTGTCTCAGGTGTGTCTGTGGTGTGTCTCAGGTGTGTCTCAGGTGTGTCTCAGGTGTGTCTGTGGTGTGTCTCAGGTGTCTCAGGTGTGTCTCAGGTGTGTCCCAAGTGTCTCAGGTGTGTCTGTGGTGTGTCTGTGGTGTGTCTCAGGTGTGTCTCAGGTGTGTCTCAGGTGTGTCTGTGGTGTGTCTGTGGTGTGTCTGTGGTGTGTCTGTGGTGTGTCTCAGGTGTGTCTCAGGTGTGTCTCAGGTGTGTCTCAGGTAAACTCTGCTCACCTGTTTCCAGCTGCAGGTTCACTGCAGAAACACTGACGCTTTAAATGTGACAGAAGCCCACAACTCGTTTTAGCCTCTGATGGTTTTTCTGACTGTGAGTGTGTGTTTGATAAAAACTGATGATGATGTCATGATGTCATGATGTCATGATGTCGTGATGTCACATGTTCCAAGAAATGTGAGTTTCACTAAAAAAAACTCACGCATGGACGAAGTTGGTGGTCCCATCGATGGGATCGATGATCCAGGTGGGACTGTCAGTCAGGACACAGGCTTCACCTGCAGCCACTGACTCCTCCCCTATGAACCTGATACACACACACACACACACATACACACACACACACACACACACACACACACACACACACACACACACACACACACACA